>WEIS01028879.1:0-16681 GCA_013389965.1 Todus mexicanus
GTGTGTGTGTGTGTGTGTCCTCTCGGCTTCCTTCAGCTCTGGAAGAAATGCACCGCGCACCTTAAAGCTACTCGGGGTGTTTCACGGGCGGGCAAAGCGAGAGAAATAAAGTATTTTCTGCTGAAAAAAAAAAAATGGTTTTGCTTATTTTCTTAGAGCGTAAACCAGCGTTGAGAGAGCTTAAAGCACACAAGCTGTTTCTGCAGGGAGCCGCACACGTTCAGCTCCCGGGACCCGTGATTTGGAGCGGCTCTGTGGTCAGGGGCGACAAACACATCTCTGTTGGCAGGGCTTAATTCCGCTGTGACAATAGTCCGGGGACACGAGTTTCTCTTTTTCCTTGAACAGGTTAAAAGTTGAAGATGAAACAATTGGAGTTCCGGAACACTAATAATATTTTTTTCTGCTATTCATTAGCGTGAATGATTTTTGTCGATGTTGGGAACAGAGTTGTTCTATTTAGCCGCGCTGAAAAATACATCGGTCAGGGAAAAAAAAAAGGAAAAAAAATCTAAGTTGTCATTTCGGGATGTTTAGGATCGCTTGGAGTCGTGCTCGTTTTTCTGTTTATAGCAATGATCTTGAGGGAGTCTGTCTCAAAAACTCATCTCAGCTGAGGGTCTCCCCTGAGCGACTGCTCTGGAAGCGGCGTACGTCTGGGGTTTGTTGATAATCCACCTGCAGAAGGAGCTGGGTGGGTTTAGGTAGTGTTGCTGCAGTTTAATCGTATTGTGATGCTGCTGCGTTATGTTTTCAGCAGGCAGAAAACAGTTATTCAGGACATTTCTTGGCTCTCTTGAGAGGCGATGAAGAGCTATAGCTTAGGAGCAGCTGAGCATTCCTGCTTGTGTGGAACTCTTGGCTCTGGAGAGAGAGAGAGAACCTGAACAGGCAGCTTGCTTTGCAGGGAGGTTGGGGATGTGCTACAGAGCTGCAGGAAAAACTATTTTCTTTTTTTTTTTTAATCAATTCATTTCTGTCTATCCTTGCACAAAATGCTCCTGAGCTTCTACTAGTTTTCATGGCTCTGACTTTTTGGAAATGGATATCAAGCATCATGGGCAGTAGGCTCGGGCTCTGAAGGAGGAGCACCGGTGGTTTATCGTCCGGACTAGCTTCCCAGTACCTTAACTTTTCGTTAAGTATTTACTGAGTGCATTGGCTTCCATAATTGCGTTACGAACGCCTAAACTGCAGTTTTCCTGCGACTGGGTGATGCTGAGAAATAGCATTTTAATTTTAGCCAGACATTCCTGCATAATGTTGCTTCGTGGTGATGCAATTTGGCTGGCGTAGCATCAGAACAAAGGACACAGCATCAAACGAGGATGCAAAGGCAAATTAAAGGATGCTAGAAGTTTGCAGCGTTGCTTTAAAGATGTTAATATGCTTAATATCCTTGAAAAATTTTTTTAAGCTTTGTGTTTGTGTCACAAGCCATGAGTTCAGTGGAGCTTTTCTAATTTTATATTGGTGTAATTTTGTTTTTTTTCCTTTGACTCGTCTCTAAAACTCCGCTGTGGTGAAGAACATCCTCCAGAAATGATGTGTTTTAATTACAAGGCATAGGCAACCCATGTATTTATTTAGCTGGGCAGTAAAATTTAATTGCCGAGCTCTGAAAAGCGCTCCTGAAAACATTGCATGCATTCAGCACACCTGAGTCTACGGAGCTAGTAAAAAGATTCAGTTAATTTACTAAACCCGCGTTATCTAAAATGCCAACTCCACTGAAAAAATAGACTCTAAATTACATGGGGTAGAGGATCATGTGCGATGCTAATTATTTTCGATACTGATCTATTCTATACTGTAATCTCTCCCATGTGTGAAATTTAATTATAGGAGCAGTCCTTGCAAGTTTTATCCGAAATGAAATGGTATGTAATTCTTCCTGCAGATTTAAAAAGGTACAACTTAATTGAAACAGTATGGTATGTAAATAGCTGGGAAATGAGAACTCTCTTCAAACGTGCTACCCAAGAAATTCTGTTAAAGGGGGTTTTTTTTAAGGGTTTGGGGTTTTTTTTAATGTATGAGATTTTCCTGCCGCTGGTTGCGATAATTTAATGAAAGAAAAAGTGACTGACTTGTGGTGAGGTCTGATCTGATGAGCACTCCGGTCCTGCGCTGGGATTTTCACCGTGCTTGTGAGGATTTGATGCTTGCAGGTTTTCGTTACCGTCCTGCGTCTGATGTTTTGCCTTTTTCAGATCCCAGAATTTTATTCATCTCGTCATGTTTAGACAGAACATTCAGTAGTGATAACTCTGATGCAAGCTCCAGTGAGTAATCGCATTTTGGAGCGTTTACTGCGTTTCCTGCTGCGTTCGTTAGCCGTTAAATAGCTCACGGTGATGAGCAGCGCGCATTGGAAAGCTGGGCTGTAAATGCTGGGTGCTCATTCAGATTTCACGAGTCAGCTGAAGACCAAAACTTGGGGTAGTTTTTGGAGAATCGCACCCCTGTGTTAGCCTTGTTTAAATTGTGTAAGTAGTTTATTGCTTGTAATTCGTTGCCTCACGTTTGTGGTTTAAGGTACTGAACTAGAATTCCTCTATAAATATTAGTGTAGGGTATTCTTTGTTTATACTGAATAAATGAAAGCGAATGGCTTGAACTTTCTCTCCAGTGCTTCAACTTAAATAATTGGGAATCTGGTGATTCGGCAACAAGTCGTATTGGAGTCCGAATTTCACAATGACGATGTGCAGCTAATCAATAGCAGTAATTGGTGATGGGCTCAGCGTGGGTTTAGTAACCTAAGAGCAGTAATAGCGCTGCGATTTAATGGTTGAAAAATGTTTGTAACACTGCCTAGCATGGAAACCTGTCCTCGGACGCAGGGCGGTTTTTCCATTGGTTCTGTGGTTTCCTTAATAAAGCTGAAATATTTTTAATCCAAGAATGGTTCGATTTAAAACAAAATAAAAGCTTGGGTGGGAAGGGGAAGCAGAAGCGAGTTTAGCGTAGTGAGACCCATGGATAAACCAGAATTGTCTGCAATATATTATCCTCTCTGTCAGCGAGCGTAGATTAAAGTCGACTCTGCTTCTGTAAGCAAACGTTACCGTTTTTATCGGAGGGGTATCTTTCTTAATGACGCGTTCCGTGTATTTACCGTCAGGCATTAGCGTGTTCGCAAACGGCGCTGGTGGCAAAGTCAAACATGTGGCTTTCCAGTGCTGCGGAGTGTAAATAATTTGAAGATGTAAAGGTCGCGAGAACAATATATTGGAAACGTAATTACATTTCAAGGCAAGGAAGCAATTAAACTTTAATTAAACCTAGCTTAAATTTTAATTTATGGTTGGATTTTATATTTTTTATTTTGTAAGCAGGCAGGCACTTTTGGTTTTGGGGTGGGGGGTGCGGAGGGATGAATGCTTTGTCTTTAATATTTGAAGAGACGCTTTTTCCGTAATGGAATTAAATGCTGTTAGGAATAAAATACTTCACAAACAACTTGAAAACTTCTGGAGGTGGCTTTTCTTTCACCGTGCCTACGAGCTGGAGAAGAACATCCTGAGGTGCAGATGGTGGTGTGGAAACCTGGCTGTACCTGGACCTTGGCTGAGGGGCTGGTGGGTTCCTCGGAGTGTTCATCCCTACCTGCTGGATCGAAGGTGGTGTGAGGCCTCCAGCACTTCATGCTGCCTCTGCAGGCATCTTCTGAACCTGAAGCGGGTCCTGCTGCGGGTCCAGCAACTCTTCTGGACGCCGGTGGTGGCGGCGTGTGCGATGTTAGAGCATAATTTAAATGGAGCAACGAAGGGGAAGTGCATCTTTGATTCACTTCCACCAGCGCACCATTAGACACCTTACTTCAGGCTGAGCTTTCTGACATGTGTTTTTTTGGCTTTCCCTGGGCTGGCGATCGTTGTAGATTCTCGATCTTCATGAATTCGTGCTCCGTCTTTGTTTTCAGCCTACATAAAACAACCTGTACCACCTCGTCTGCCTGACATCAAACTATTATACTTGCCAAATTAAATCTGCTCATTTCAGATATCATTTTTGTCAGTAGGTTATAAAATTGTAGTAAAAAATGTTTGCTATAGATGCAGGTGGATGCATTTTAAACACTTAAGCACAGGTGGGATTATTTGTAAGCATGACCTTTAAATAAGGGGAAACTGGAGTGTCTAGATTATATTTTTTTCCCTGACAGTCTGTAGTGGGTTTTTTTGTTTCCTTTACTGAAGTTGTTATTAGTACACGTATTAGTGGATTTCCCCATTCTGTCACGTCACTTTTAGAACTCGTTTTGAAAACCTTTGCTTCAGGAATTTAATTGAAGATGAGAGGGCGATAGGCAAGTATTTATTTTTGTCAATGACTGTGGTTTAAAGGATCTTCGTAAAACAGTGGTTCCCACACAGGCTCCTAGTTACTCTGTTTCTCTTAACGTGGAAGCATATTATAATTATTTTTAAAATGAGGAATTGCCTGCCTGGCAGGCTACAAAATCTGGAGGCTATACTGTCTGCACTGTTGCCTTGCTAATCAGCTGTGTTTTTATCCCCTAATTTTATGTTCATTTTACTATTTTTCTTGTTCATTTCTTTATCACTACATGGGAAACACTCGTGCAAATGATGCATGAAGTTGAGAGAATAGCAGAAAGAGTGTTCTGTGAACTACTTACGAAATTGTTATTATTAGATACCACATTTTATGCATATTCAACTGTGTTGTTGCAACACGTCGTTGATTGGGTCTCACAGGTGAACTCCTTGGAATGCCATTAAAGCAACTTTCCACATATTAATAATGCTAAAGATTTCAAGTATTTGTCAGATCATGTGCTAATGCAATAATAATCCATGTGTAGTCGATTGGGTGTTTCATTACTTATTAAAACTGACCAAGTTAAAGTACAAAAACCAGACTGAATTAATCTGTTTCATCTTTTTTCTCATTTTCTGATACTTCTTGATTTTTTTAATGTTCTTATTTTTTTTATTTAGCTGGGTGGTAAGCTTGGGGACTATGTGCAAATATTACACTTTGGAACTGATTTAAAAGGCTTTGACTAGAACCATCTGTTCCCACCTCCTAATCTTCAACTTGCTCTTGAAAAATTGGCCAAACCTAATCCCAGGGGTGGGGGGGCAGTGGATACAACTAGCTGCAACAATAATAAGATGTAAAAATACAAAGTGTAGAGATACTGTGAAAGCTCGGTGATCTGCGGCAGCCTGCTCTTGCTGCTGGGTAGTTTGGCGAGTCTGACTTCCTTGGTGGGAAGGAGGCTACGAGGCACAGAGCCCCAGAGATGCTGAAGGGAGGGGAACATCTCCCTGCTGGGGAAAGGCTGAGGGAGCTGGGGNCACAGAATGTCGGGCATTGGAAGGGCCCTCGAAAGCTCCTCCAGTCCAATCCCCCCATTGCCGGAGCAGGATCACCTAGACCAAGTCCCACAGGAACTCGTGCAGGTGGGTTTGAAACGTCTCCAGAGAAAGAGACTCCACAACCCCCTCATCCTAGGTGTGGGGTTCCATGTGGCAAGGACGGTAGCTCCTCTGTGCTACTGCCTTTCTTGTAAGATCTGTCACTAAGGCAGCAACAGCTTCCACGGATGGTTTCGTACCTCGAAGCACCACCTGCAGTGGGAGATTCGAAGATGGGCTGGTCTCAGGAGCACACGTGCTTCGCTGCCAGTACATACGTGTCGCAGCCACGTAGTCATGGTAAGTATGGCCTGGGTCACTTCATGCAGTTTACTCGCATGCTCTAGTGACTCGGTTATGTTTATAGAACTACTCTGCAAAAATAAACGCTGTAGGATTTTTCAAGTGTTGTGTTCTGTGGGAATGATTCAGGCTTTGCAATGCCATAACTGTTTTTACTGTGTCAGGGACTATTATTAGCACGCTCCAGTCATGACGTACCCCAAGTTCTTGGGGATTGCTGGTTCTTTGGGCTTGTTTTAAAAAAAAAACCAAAAAACAAAAATATTGGATTTATTTTTTTATTGCTTCAGCTTTGATGTTGATTTTATGCTTTCCCTGAGATAAGGGTACAGGTCTCTGTTTGTGTTACAGGTGCGTGTAGCGCTCGATGTGTCTGCTCAGCCCAGTGCTGCAGCTCTGACCGCAGCCAGAGCCCGATCCTTCGGCAGGAGGAGGGGAGGGTGGTTTCTCCCTCCTCCTCGTCCTCCTCCTCTGGCTGCATTGTCAGTAGGAGAACTGGTGTACGTCTCTGCTCCAGAAACCAAACTGCTAGAGCTGTTCCGTTAGGCGCCGCCGCCGCCGTTTTGTTTAGTGCACCACCGGTAATCGCTCAGCCGAGCGGTCAGGGCGATGGTGACTCTGCTCAGCAGCCCGGGCAGCAAAGCAGAGCTTTCAGCTGCGGGCATCTCCAGGGCGGAGGAGCCACGAGCTTGTCTGGGGCCTCTTTGCTCCGAGGGTTGTTATTTCCAGTGCGCGTTTGAGTAACGTGCTGTCCCGACAGAGCGACTGCTTCGTGCTCTCGTTGCTGGCTGCGTGGGAATCAGACGCGTCAAACCCACGAGGCTCTGCCGTTCCAGCTGCTTGGGTCGGTGTTTTTCTCGAACGCTGGTCTGGCAGGTTGTGGGTTGTGCTGCACCTTACTCGATCTGGTGGGCTCTGGTAGGATGTGGGAAGCCTCTGTGACTCAGAGGTCCCTTTTTGAGTGAACAAAGCATTCAATATCCATAAAAACATAAATACCGAGTTTTTACTGTGGAAATGGAGCAATTCTAGTACACCTTGAAGTGTTTTTAAGTGTTTGGCATAAGATTAGGTGTAAAACCAGGGCGGTTTGGACCTTCTGCAACGTTGTTGACATCCTATAGTTAAGCAACAGCAGAGATACTAGATGCCCTCAGTAATTTCATCAGTACAGATTCAAAGGAGGTGGCGGCTCCTAAACATTTCCCTGGTCTTCTGTACAGTGAAACAGGAAACAATTTGGTTGGCGACACAGAGGTGGAATGCAGCACGAAAACGAAATAAGATAAAACTCCCTGTGGAGAAGCAGTCTGCATGTTCCACCCTGAAGGGATGAATGCTGATACTGTGCACGAAAGGCTTCTTTAGAGAGTCCTGGAATTTCCAAATATTTATTGTGGCAGTATATAATGGCTGAATTACATAATGTGTGGCTGTTTCCTGCTTTCGATATCCTGAAAACACTTGATAATTCGACCTTAGGCTCAAACACTTCTTGCAGTTTCGTTGGAGTTGTGCAGATAGGAGCCTTGGAGCAATCAGCGCTATTGAAAAAAATATTTAGGAACAAAAAGGAGATTAGTAGGGAACTTATTCCAATGGATAAATACCAGCTAAAAGCGGCAGGCCTGGGTTTAACTCTTCCCGCACCCTCGAGCTCAGGCTCTGAAGTTTGGGGTGGTGCAATGTGCGCTTGTGAAAATATTTTCAGTTTACCTTATGTCTTGTCTTTTTGTTATGATTTATTGAGCTGATTCATACAAACGGACTGAAAACTGTTTTAGTTGGTTCTTGTGTTTGCAACATGCAAGCGACTGCAATTCACCTGTGGAAGCTTATTCAGACTTTGAAGAGCAAAGATTCTGCTCTTTTACTTTCTTTTCTCTTAAATTGCCTTGGAGAATCTGTGAGTGTTCCTTTGCTCGGTATTTGTCAGTCGCCTGGTAAAGTGCAAGCATCGAGCTGTTACTGGAATTCCAAATCAAAATATATTGGAGATGGTTGGGTCATCAGCAAAGAAAGGGGAAAAAAAAATTGATCCTTTTTTGTGAATAATGGGGGATCTTGGTATCCTGAGTTGGAAAAACTGCTATTTACGGAAGATACAGACTTGCAGGTAAAATTTTTGGATGCATTATGCGCACGTATCTACGAGCAGCTACTTCATGCTCTAAAATTCAAGTTTAAAAAAAGCTACTCTTTTCCAATCTCATGAGTCTAGTCTCTGCCATACTGAGGTGCAAGGGGTGATTCTGAAGTTCCTGGAGACTCTCTCCATCTCATTCCAGCTGCGCGTGAGAAGATGTGGCCAAGGCAGCAGCCGTGCCAGCACTTACACAGACGTTGCGTGGTTATCCTAATCTGCGAAGCCCTAAAACTTTAACATTTTTCACCAGAAAATGTGAAAGCTTGATTAAATATTTCACAAGTATTTTACTTTGTCTTTAATAATATATCATGCTCTGTTGCTATCCCTTAAGACGCAAATTAGACTACCGATTAATTATGATAATATTAATTAAGACCGCAGTTCCTCTCCTGAGCTTTCTCTCTTGGCAGAAGCCATCGGTGCTGTTCACTCAGCTGCAAAAATCAAAACATAACAGGGCTCCCTGATCCAGGAGCAAGCTGGTATGAAGAATATCTTCTCTGGGAGTAGACGAGTGCGTACGCCTTCCTTTCTTTAGACAAACGCATTTTTAGGTCTTCGATATTACTCAGTTTATGTCAGGTTAGGGTTTTTTTTTTCTCTCTCAATCAGTAAGCAGTGAGCGTGTAATGCTGCTAATGATCTGCTCCACAACTTACTTAAATGTTTGGCGCTTGGAGTAAAACCATACCAGATGCTTGGGAAAAGTAAAACCCAACCAGCCAAGCGAAAAAACCCAAGCAAACCAAACAAACACCCCCCCTCCTTCTCCTACCGTGTTATAGAGATGGAAAGGGTAAAGAGAACCTCTGTGTATATAAAGGGAGATGGGGGAAATTTAAAACAATTTTATGCTTGTGATTTGAAAATAAAACATCACCTTGAAACGCACTGGTGAGCTCATTCATGACAAAATCCAGCCAAGGGAGCGAGGAGAGCATCTGGCGGGTATTTTGGATCATGGCAGGCAAACAAGAACATATAAGCTTCTTAACAGGACAGAATGATTCTGAGGCATCGGCCAAACCCGTTGTGTTTAGGCCAGTCTGACTTCCCGGTCAGCACAGCAGATGGAACGAATACTGCAGAAAAAGCTGCCTGTAACGCACAAAGCTACGGATGTTCAAAGAGACGATGAAGAGGTTCCCATTTAACACGTGCACAAGAACAAATGCACCATATCACAGAATCATGGAATAATTAAGGCTGGAAAAGACCTCTGAGCTCATCGAGTCCAATCTATGACCTAACACCATAAGATCAGCTAAACCCTGCCACTGAGTGTGGCATCCAGTCTGTCTTTAAACATCTCGAGGGACGGTGACTCCACCACCTCCCTGGGCAGCCCATTCCAGTGTTTTATCCTCCTTTCTGTGAGGAAGTGCCTCTGAATATCCAACCTAAACCTCCCCTGGTGCAGCTTCAGGCTGTGCCCTCTCGTCCTGTCACAAATTGCCTGGGAGAAGAGCCAGGCCCCTGCCTGTCTGTAATTTCCCTTCAGGCAGTTGTAGAGAGTGAGAAGGTCCCCCCTGAGCCTCCTCTTCTCCAGGCTGAACAGCCCCAGCTCCCTCAGCCTCTCCTCATAAGATTTCCCCTCCAGTCCCTTCCCCAGTCTGGTCTCTCTCCTCTGGACCCGCTCCAGCCCCTCCAGATCCTTCTTGCAGTGCGGGGCCCAGAGCTGCCCCCAGTGCTCGAGGTGAGGCCTCACATGACCAAGCGCATCTTGATGTCACTTGGAAGCGACTGTCATTACAGGTTGGTCGTAAACACGCAATTCATGTTCTTCTCATGAGGTAATTATGGTGTTCTGCCTTTTCTCGCCTTCCTTTGCTTTTCCTTGAGCAGTAACTTAGGTTTTTGAGAGGGTTAAGGTGCGGGAAAGGGCGCGATGAGGAGAAAACCCATGCTTGTATAGCTCGGATGTGGGCCTAGCTCCTCACTGAAGTTCGGTTCTCATGGATGTAAAATGGGAATTTGGGGCACGTGTTGAGCTGGTGACGGAATGTGTGGGCCAGGATGGAATTCACGCTGTGGTGCCCATAGGCTGTTGCCTCGAGTGTGGGTAGAAGGCAGCGGGGCCACATCTGCAGCCAGGAGCAGGAGCCTGCCTCTCCTGGGGGTTTGGATAGCACGGCCCTGAGGACTTGGGATTGTGTTTGCAGGAGGTGTTCTGTTAAGGCCTGGAGAATAAACCTGATGAGGAAAGATTGAAGGAGCTGGGACTGGTTAGTGTGAAGCAGAGGAGGCTGAGGGGAGACCTCATGGCTCTCTGCAGCTCCCTGAAGGGACATTGCAGAGAGATTGGTGCTGGGCTCTTCTCACGGGGAATTAGCGACAGAACCAGAGGGAATGGTTCCAAACTACAACAGGGGAGGTTTTTACTAGATATTAGGAAGAGATTTTTCACGTCAAGGGTAGTCAGCTCCTGAAATAGGCTGCCCAGGGAGGGGGTTGAATCCCCATCCCTGGCCGTGTTTAAAGGGCGTTTAGATGTGGGGTTGGGGGAGATGGGTTAGGGGGGAACTTTGCAGAGTAGGGTTAACGGTTGGACTCGATGATCCCAAGGGTCTTTTCCAACCTCAAAGATTTTATGATTCCAGGATTCTATTCCACTGAGGATTAGAAAAAAAAAAAAAAAGCTTTGTGGAACCGCTGGCTGAGCTGGACTCTTTGCCTTGTACCATGTTTCCTTGTAGCTCTGTTTAAAAGAGAAAATGTAAACCCCAGGGTTCTGCTCTTCTGTGGGGAAGGTGTCCCTCCTCTGCTCTGTCAGCACTCCAGCTGGGGTTACTGGAATTTAGCTTTTCTCTTGCGCACACCTTGAAGTGGTTTTTCTGGTATTACCCATCCAGCTTCTCAAAATCATGTGGCTTCAGCCATAGCTCTGTTTTGTCTTCTGGTATTTAAGACCTTAGCATGTTGTGTTCTTTCGTAGAAAGCTCCTCTGCAGTCTTGAAGAGCAGATGTGATATTTTTTCTGGCTTTTTAACATGAAGGAATCGCATCTTTTGTATCACGGGACTGTAGGAACAGGGTGTTTAAAATACAACAATCTATCTCCTCACCCTCCTGCATTTACCCCCTTACTTACTCAGTAGAATCTTGCAATGGAGTCTTGCGCTAAAATTGGGTGAGGATGACAAATCAGCATCTGTTTTTGAGGCATTCTGGTAATGATCTTCTGCAGACTATCATAGATTTTAAAAAACCCATTTTTTTCGGTCAGATTGAGGCGATGTTCTTCTCACTGTAGCGTTAGGAGGATTTAATGTTTTATAACGATCTGCTAAACTCTTAACAGATGCTCCGTGCACGATCGAACTCAATTCTCTAGATCTAACTCAGTTCTCTAGCGCTGGAACAGCTTCTTTCCTTGCATTGTACCTTCTTTAAACGAAGGGAGCGCAGGGATGTCCTCGGGAGTCCCACCTGCAGCTGCCACGTCCATGAAGTCACAGGCAGGAGTCGTGCTCGTTTCTCTGTGCACTGACAGCCACGTGTAGACCCTGCCGTGTAGAGCCACAACTCTTAGCTAATACTGCAAGATCAGGGGGAGCTCTGGTAGGAGAAGTACATAAAGAAAACCTAAAGTCTTGGGAAGGCTGATATGAAATATTAACCAGCCCATCAGTGAGCTGCTCGGTTCTTCACTCAGCTGAGGTGGGTGTTCACTCGCCAGGTTCTCGCCTTGTCTTTTAGAAGGCCTTTGTGAGATGAGGGGGAAATAGATTCAACCCGGTGGTGAGAGAGGAGCAAAGTGAAAATTTTGATCTCTTCAGCAATTTTTAATTTATTTTTTTTTGGGGGGAGATATTTCAATCTGGCTTCATTTGCAAAATCCCGATGGAATGATCTTGAAATAATTATGCCTGTTGTTCTTGGCATCTCGTGATCTGACTCCATGCAGCGTGAAGGACCTGCTGCCGAAATTATGAAATCGAATGGAGATTGATCTTGGATGGGCTCCAGTGGCCTTCCTTGAATCTTGCTTTTTATGGGCTCTCCTTTTTCCTCTGGTTTCCCCCCCTCTCTCCCACCACGCTCCTTGGCAGTGACCTTTGCAGGGCCGAGGGGTTTCACTCTTTCGTTATTTTTAGGTGCGGTGAATACGTGGCTCCAGATAGACACAGAAAGACTTACATGATTCAAACCAGCAGTTTCAAAGTATATTTTTACACTATATTACCAACTGCTCCACCTCCTGACTCAGCCAGTGTATCAGAAGGTTGTTCCTTTTTATTTTTCTTTTTTTGGGGGGGGGCAAAGTGTCGTCTCCTGCAATGGCCACAACACTGCTTGATTTAGGATCCTTCTAAATAACAAGCTTGTGCTTACACGGAAGGGTGTGTAAATAAACACGTGACAGTTTAGTAAACGTATGTATACAAGGCAATTTAATTGTGTCTTACCATGGGATTTTCTGTGAGCGCTGTTACTGAACCTGTGCTTTCCTGCCTACCATTACCGAGTAAATTATGAATCTTATTTTGCACTCGCCAGTGTCCAGGTAGAGCTGCCTTTAAGAACTTACCTGGTTATTTTGCAAGGTGTGAGGATTGTTTTTTTCCTTCTGTTAAGCTGAGGGTTTTTTCTGTTGGGTGGCTGTCTTCTGATCTCTCAGGATCTAGGATTCCGTCCCTCTTTTACACTCACGCACCTCCAACAGACTGTTTGAGGTCCTATTAAACGCTGTCTCAGGCTTGTTTACTTCTCTGCTTTGTGTTGGATGGTTCATTTGATCAGGCAGGATTCTGGGCCACATTTCCATGGCAAATCTGCAACATCAATAAACCAGATTAAGGACAATTTAAGGTAACAGCTTCAGCTGCTCATCTGAAGCCAAAAACTCCCCAAGGCTCATCTGGAAACTTATGGCTGAGATAAAGAAGACAGAGCAACCACAAGATTCCTGGTTATCCAGGGGTGACCTAAGTGTAGTAAATTTTAGGTAACTTAAAATGTCGGGGGGGTTGGGGTTTTTTTTGTAATTCTGAAAAATTCTTTTGTGTTCTCATGTGGTTAATTCTTTTCTTCATTGTAAATTAACGCGATGGATTTGGGATGAGGGCTGCTTGTAGTTTTTTATTAGAAGCAACTGTCACCATCACATAGGGCTTGTCTCCCATGATGAGGCTTGTTTCTCACAGCTGTAGAGTTCTCCGGCTTCCAGGGACAGAATGGCGAGGTGTTGCCACCTACCTTTCCATTTTTATATTAAAAATGTATATATATGTGTGTAAATCAGTTTATTTTGTGAAATTATATTAGGCAATCAAAAGACACCACTAAATCTTGTTGGCCATTCTCTTTCTGCTCTTCTCCCCTTCCCTCACCCATAGGAACGATATAAATCAGCACACACAAAAATCCTAGAGAAATGGAAAATGAGCTACTAACATGCAAACATTTCTCTTTGGATCCCACTAGCAAGCTGCAGATAATTTTTTCAGTTGTGGAGTAGGCCGGGGGTGTTCCACCCTCTGTTATCTCCCATGCATCAGCGATGTCTAAATTTGTTCACTACGTGTGTTTGCAACTACATTTGTGCCATCTGGCTGCCCAAGGAGCTATTTCTGAACGCAAACACCAAGGTGGCAAGCACGGCTGGTATTTATCAGCTGGGGTTTTCACCTCCCAGAACGATCGCTGCTCTCCAAAAGCTTTTCTCTTTTCTTTTCCTTTTTTTTCCCCCCCTTTTTGCTCAGAGCGCGTTTGACACACAAACAAAAGTGACTTTTGTCTTGCAGTGGAAGCGCGCCAAACTGTTTGACGTTCTGACAGGTGGGATATTATTTAGTGCTGCTGAAATTGGGGTTGTATGGGGCGCTTTGTTCCTCCTGGATTGTGTTTTGACTTGCATGTTTCTGGCTGCCATTGTAGCATTAACCTTCTTTATTGGCCTTGGAACATGCCTGCGAGAGCTGGCCGTGTCAGTGGCACCGAGGGCTTTTTCCCTACGCTGTTAACGTGTTTCTGAAACAAATTGGACAACAGGAGTTTAAAAGTTTTCCTTTTGTATGTTTTTTTTCCACAGTAAATTACCCGCTATATTTAGCAGCGCACGCTCTTTTTTTCCCTCTCACCCTTTCGGTTTGGAATAGACGATAGTTATAAATAAAATATTTGATTCCCGTTTTCTTCAGCACCATTTATTGAGCAGTCTGACAGTGGGGAAGGGAATTTAAATCACACACCTACAGTACCCGTTTGCTAACTATTTGGAGTTTTCTCCTCTTTTTGTTGGGGTCAGGCAGCTGATTTTGGATTTGGCACTGGCAGAGCTCGCGTTTGTTACCTCGGTGGAACTGCTTTAGCCAGGTCCGTGAATATCCTGGAGTATCTGGGTGTTAATGGGGTGTATGACTTGGTATCCTCCTTTCAAGATAAACGTAAAAGGTATTGCCGAAGATTAACATCCAGAAGGTGACTACAAAAGCTGTGTAGCTTTGTGACTGGTTCAGCGTTGCTCTCGTCATCTGCCAGCGGGAGCTCCAGCTTTAAATTTAACGGCGCTGGTGATGTTATAATGCCTGGAAAGTGCTCCACCCAGGTTTGAAATCCAACTTAATGCTTGAAACACGGCTTCGTTTCGCTGTTCCTCTGCTCCCGTGCTCTTAGTACTCTGCTGTCAGCATTTGCTGCTGTTAAATCCACGGAGCAGGGGAGTGCTCCAAGTGCGTTCCAGGACTACAGCTGGTGGTCCTCCCCCTTGATTGCCTTCATCTTTACACGTGCTCTTCTGCAAGTCTTCCTCACGAGATGTAGGCAGACGAATGAGTTGCTGTCTAATACACCAGTGCTTGAACTCAGGGTGCGTTTCTCAGCTGCTGTGTGCCGCCCTTGTACAGTTTTTAGCTGCTTGAACTGGTGCAACATGGGATGAGCTGGAAACCAGTAACCGGTGGCTACGGTGACCTGTGAAAAGACCTTGCTTTATTTGTTTGGTTTTGCTTTCTGTGGAGCTGCTGGTTTATCTCCTCTTGCCTAGTCAATGAATCAAGTTCCAAAAGAAGATGTGACTTTGGAAGTATTAACCGTGCATAGGCTTTCTTGGTGAAAGAAAAGGACATCCCAGTACCAACAAAGAATATGGGAGGATTCACCAGCTTTGCTGTCAGCCCCATCTTTCCTGTCACTTACCTGAAAAGGCTGTTTCACATTTTATTGCCTTTTTTTTTTTCCTTTTTTTCTCTCGTTTGTGAAAAAGAAATGGTGACGTTAATGTGGTAGAGCGCAGTGGTCTGCAGGGTAAACCCCCTGAATTCTTTAGTTCAGGCAAAAGTCAAAAAGAGAAGTGTGCTTTCAAGGTCTTGCAGTCTCAGACTCAAGTATTTTTTTATGTTAGAAATCAGTATTTTAAGTTAGTAAGGATTTGGGGGGAGGGATTCTTCGTTTTCTTCTGATTTGACCCTTTCTCTACTATTTACTAATAGAAAAAGGGAACTTCTTACTATTGTCCATGATTCGCAGCCCGTAAGGCTTTAGGACAAAATAAATACAGGAATCTCTTTGATTTCTTGATTCGTTCTCTGTCACTGGTTTTCATGAAATCTTTTGGAGGAACTGATAGGAAGCTGACTTGACCCTCAAAATGACCTCTTTAAATATTCCTTTTTTAGTGAGAATCTGCATGCGAAGCAGCGATTTACCTGTTATTGGAAAGTTAGACATGGTTACAATTTTCCTTCTTATTAGTCTAGCAATGCTGGTTCAGTACAAGTCTAGTCTGCAGCAGGATTTGGCCCAGATATTAATCAAGACTGTGAACTTCCTCATATATGTTCTTAGATTTTCCAGCCTGGTTTTTTTTGGCAAGATTATTACCTGCTTGAATATCCTATTTTCTGTTGTGGTTGGCTAAAAAAATTTGCATATCCTCTGATAATAGAAGCTTTAAAAGGAATTCTGTTCCATGACAGCCCCCTGAAATGTTATTTATCTACGTTTTCGTTAGAAATATTTTATTCTCCTGTTCTCATTGTGTTTGTTTTTCCTTGGCTGGTTTGCCTTGTCATTATACCAGGGAGCTGAAACCAGTGGAGAAACAAAGTTGGAATAAAACACAACCTGGTCAGGAGAAGTTAAACCCAGCTGGTGGCTTTTTGCTTCTGAGCATAAACCAAACCTTCCCAGCGATTCCTGGTAGAATCTGAAGAAAACCCTTTTAGAAATGTTGAATAGAAGCTCATTTTCATGTAGTATTTTAAGTGGCTGGCTTTTCAGCAAGGCTGGCCCTGTAAATGCGATGGATCGGTTCTGAAACACCTGCGCTGAGGTGAACCAGCCATACCTTTCAGCGCCTGGAGCCACGGCCCGGGTCCCGCATCTCCAGCGGCGGCGGAAGGAAAGGTCACGATGTCATCACTCTGCCGGGAGGGCGCTGGATTAAAACGTCCAGGCATCCAGGGAGCAGGGAAGGGGGAAGGCAGGGAGGGGACCCCGTCACCCCTGAGCTGGGGTTTTGCACGGTGCGAATACCGCGGCTGTCATAGCCAGCTGTGAGAGCGCGCAGCGAGGCGGCGACGCGGGACCCGGCGGGGCGAGGGACAATGAGGTCGTTGTTGTGCACTGAGAGGCTGGGAAATGGGCTTCCTGCGCCGGGTACCTGCACAAAGCCCTCCGAGAGGCACGCGTCAGGGCAGCGCTATGGGCTCGGTTAAAGGCTCCTGTGTTTGCCAGCGTGCTGGAGTAGAGAGGTTTGCTGAGCTCCCCGCATCCTTTTTGCACCGTCAGCTGGATTCCCCTGATAGTCCTTCAGGAATCCTCTTCCCCAGGGGCTGACTGGGACATGTTTCCAGTTTTGCAGCTATAGACTGATGAGGAAAGGCTGAGGGAG
>WEIS01028881.1:0-26680 GCA_013389965.1 Todus mexicanus
TGAGATCATCGAGTCCAATCTACAACCCACCAACCCCAACCCATCATCTAAACCATGGCACTAAGTGACTCATCCAATCTCCTCTTAAACACCTCCAGGAATGGTGACTCCACTACCTNAACACCTCCAGGAATGGTGACTCCACTACCTCCCCAGGCAGCGCACTCCAATGGCTAATCACCCTCTCAGTGAAGAACTTCTTCCTAATATTGAGCCTAAGCCTCCCCTGATGGAGTTTGATACTGTGTCCTCTTGTTCTGTCACCTGTTGCCTGAGAGAAGAGCCCAACCCCTGCCTGAGTACAACCTCCTTTCAGGTAGTTGTAGAGAGCAATAAGGTCTCCCCTGAGCTTCCTCTTCTCCAGGCTAAACAACCCCAGCTCCCTCAGCCACTCTTCATAGAGCTTGTGCTTCAGCCCCTTCACTATCTTCATCGCTCTCCTCTGGACACATTCTAGCATCTTAACATCTTTCTCAAAGTGAGGGGCCCAGAACTGGACGCAGTACTCAAGGTCAGCCTCACCAGAGCCAAGTATAAGGGATGGTTTCCTCTTAGGAGCGTCTGCCCAAGTCTCTCATCACCCCATGGAAGAGGCTGGTGAAGCTGAAGCCATTCTCGGTAGCAATCAGGACCGGTGGCTCAGAGCCCTTCAACCATCCTGTGCCACCTCGGGCTGGGGGAGGAAGGTGGGAGGCACCGCAGAGACCCGGGAGCTGCGGCAGCCCCGGGGCTGTTCCCGGAGCAGCCGCGAGAGGGAGGCGGAGGATGCGGAATGTGCGGGGGGAACCCGGGAGGATGCGGGGCGGGGGCTGCTGGAGGGGTAAGATCACAACCCCCCCCTCTGCAAACGGGCAGAGCTTCACTCCTGAGCTCTCACAGACATTTGTTTTCGAAGGGTTTTTCAAGAATTAGCCATCCCTCCCCTTGCAGTGAACAAACATATCGTTAAATTCTTGAAATGGTCCCGCTTACCAGTTTAAAAAACTTCCTCAGGTTTGCTTTGGGAGTTTTACTTTCTTCTCTTCTAGGTTTCACTTCTGCGGCTTCTGGGCTTTTAGTCTCGTCTTTGTCAGGAGCCACAGCTTCTACAGATGCGTCTACTTTTTCATTGCTTACGATCTCTGCTTCTTCCGATGCGTTCTGGGGTTATTTGGGGTAAAATATGAAGTGGAAAAAAACATTTAGCGTTAATCAGTGAGGTTTGGGGTTTTTTTTAAAGAGGTTGCAATCCAAGCGCTTCAGCAGTATGGGGAGTTAGTACATTGTGAACAAAAGTGGTATGAAAATGTTCTCTGCATCCCTGTATCTGAGACCAATTCAATGCACCAGTTCAAAAAACGTATAAACTGGTGAGATTTTAAGCACTTGTTTAAAGTCTTCTTCTTGAAGAAGAAATAGCCTCTCTTAAATAGCAGCATCAGTTCCCAAACACAATGTTTTTTTAATTCTAATCAAATATAAAGAAAACTTAAATGAAATTACGTACAGAAGTATGTGCTCCGAGTAAACGACACTTGGGTAAAACCAGTCAAAACGAGAAAGGTCATACTCAGGAATTTGCACACAAAAGCAGGAGTAGGCTTAATTGAAGCACACCGTGGACATTATTAATTGTTAAAACTCTGTTTAGCACCCTTCTTAGTGAAATACAGAAGCGCAACGTCCCAGCCACAGCGTTCTCAGGCTGGTCACATTCGCAGCACGAGCTCCTCTTCCCAGTTGCAAAGATGTAAATGACTTTTTGAGGTACAAGGTAGTTAAGTAGCTCATCTATCACTTCGCTTAATCCCATGGGTCACAGTTGCCCCCTTTGATAGTGCTGACCCTCAGCTGAGTTCAAGTAAAGCTGCTGGGTGCTCAGCAACATTGCCTTTATAGAAGGATTTTGGGTCCCACTGAGCTTTTGTGAATTACTGGAAAGTTCCTTCTATTATAACAGTACTTCAACCAGAGGCATGCGGTTTCTAAATTCCTCTGAAATATGGATCCCCATAAGATTTATTGATTAATCTCCTGCATGTCTCATTTCACAGCCTTCTCAAGGCTATCCTGGGAATGCTCAATGTATTTAACCGAACGAGACCAGTGCAGAGCAGAATACGTGAACAGGAGGCACATTTCTGCTGCAGAAGGTGCAGGCACAGCTGGGCAGGAGCCTGAACACGCGTTTCCTTCACTGACTATTTGGCTTTTGATAAATACCCTGGCAAATAACATTACTCTGTTCCTTCAAGAACCACTAATTAATTCCCATCCTGCTGTAACTCTATAAAGAAGTATCTTCCTTTGTACCAAATTGTGCTAATAATCAGGTAATCTGACCTGGAGCAAGTCCTTTATCATTTCACAGCCTATTGCAGAAAGGTGCAGACCATTATAAGAGCAGCATAAGTTACACCCTCAGCCTCTAATATTGAATCAAAGAGAAGCTGTTGCCCTTGGTATTGGCATTTCAACACGTGCTGCTGCTTAAAAAATACAGCATGGCTGAAATATGTACTACGGTTACTGTAGGAAAGAGCTCCTGTAGATAAATCTCAATGATATTTCAAGTTTTACATGTACTACAGAAACTTGCGTGTAATTCATACTGTTATTTTAACTTTATGAATTTTAACCATGTGAACAATTCAAAAGATAATACCAAAGATTCACCCCAGCCCCAGATCCTGACTCAAAGAGGCAAAAACGTCTCCTTCAGCAGCAGCTACAGAACTACTGCCCTCATACTTTTCCACTTGTCTTCACATTGGTGATTCCCATGTAGTAGCTTTGGTTTAATAGCCCATGATGGATTTTTTTCATACAGAAACTTAGCTAAATGTTTTCTGAGTGAATATAAACTCCTGGCAACCAGCAGCATCCTGTGACAAGGGATTCTACAGATAAAGTCCAGTAGGGGTTTATTTAAGGTATATTTGTTTTTCACAAAATAATTTAATTTGATGCCCTACTGCTTTTATTTTGAGCAACAAATGATCTTTCCTGATCACTTTTTATGTTACAGTAGTCATTCTTTATGCTGCTATCTTCCTTTCTGCCAACTCTTTTCTGAGCCAAAAAAAATTAAATATCCTAATTTATGTAGTACTTTATGCAGAAGTCATTCAATATTTTTAGGCAATTTTCTCTCAGTATTATACTTTTTACTTCTGTCATTCTTTTTGGTTTAAACAGGACTTCACATGCAAGAAAGAGACTGACCACGGACTTCAGCAGCATGAGAGATTTTGCTTTGTTCTTTACTCTCTTGTGGAAGAAACGAACATTTGGGGGGTGGGGTAGGGGGAGAATAATGATGAGGGAATAAATATTCCTTGTCCCCTGCTGCCTGAGATGGCTGCAGCACAGCCTGCTTCCCCCTGGAATTGTAGATTTAATTTATATTTATGAACATTTTGGAGATAATCAATCTATAATAATTTTAATCTATGTTTCTGCCTATTCACACATACATATAATCAATTCATCATCTATTTGCTCGAAGGAAATGATTCATTGCATGAGTTGAAACAGTGGCTCAATAAAGCAGCAACCTAGCTGCCGGGAGCTCATCATTCAAAGATTACAGTTTGGGATCACATTACTGCTGCGCTCTTGCAGCCACAACCCAGATGAGTTTTATCTCTCAAGCAATGTCTGAGCAATGGTGTTTGTGCCACTGCTGGGAACAAATGCGTCCTGGGACAAAATGCCAAATTCTGAAAAGCACCGTCCAGTTAAATATAATCAACAAAAAGAGCTAAACGATTATCAACTATTCAGAGATTGATTTATTTAAAGTAATCGGTGGCTTTTTGTACATTTCTTGGTGGATTCCATAGGAGGCTTTAGGAAAGTTTAAATCTTACTTTAGAGTACTTTATTAGATATCCAATGTACCTCAGCAGTTGCTTTAATTTGGTACTATTAGGCGTATCAAAGTTGTCACAGAAGTCACAGGTTATCTTGCTAGACATCTTAGGCTTGCTATTAAAAAAAGGGATATATTTCTTGTAATTGTCTCCAGAATCATTCTTGTACACCCGTCTCTCTAAGACTGAATTAACTGATGCTGAAGATTTTCTTTGATAATTTTGTGATCTCAAAGATATCTCTGTGGGCCTAGTCCAACCTGCTGCTCAATGTTCCTGAGGAACTTGTCAAGTTGGTCTTTTAGTATCTCCAAACCTGGAGGTTCCAAAACTTCTGTGCAATCAGATCTGGGTATTCAAACAATGCTGAGACAAAAGGAAACTAGACACATCACAAAATCAGATAAGATTGACCAAGGTGGCAAATTCCTGGAGACTGGTGGATGACACATGGCCACGGTGTATTGCAGACCTCAGAGAGGCAGAGAATGTCTATACACAGCCTCTCAGTAGATGGGAAAACCCCTTCCAGCAAAGAAGGTTTTCTGACATACTTTTAAGAACATTTTTTCATTTTTGTTCCTGTTTCCTGTAAGAAACTAGGACAAAAATTTCCATTTATGCATTCAAGAGAATCATTGAGGTGCTTCTGGCAGGAATTGAAAGTGTAATAGGAAGAGCCTGACAAAGATGAAGTCAGTAAAGTTTGTATGTTATTACACTAACATAAACTGTTCTCTAGAGCTGTGGGTTCAGTTTCTTTACTTCACATGGGAGAAAACCAAAAGTTGTATCAAGTTTTGTGACTAGTTTGGGAAAGAAACAATTTGTATAAAATAATAATTTGCAAACAGTCCAGCTCTAACAGCTTCATGAGTCTTTGATGCATAAATGTTCTCATAAAAGTAAGTTCTCTCCTTATACCTATAAACTGGATCAGCTGAAGCTGCTGGATTAATGGGTGGGTGTGTGTTTCCTTAGATACAAATTGTAATAAATTCAACCCAAGTCAGCAGCTATTATTTTTATGCACCATGGAGTCAGAAGTGCTATTGAGTTATTTTATTTTTCTTTGTTTAAAGGCACTCTACCAAGCTTAGGAAGAACAAATGTACCTTGAAATGGCTTCTATTACAGAGCTACCTTTGTTTTCTTTTTCAAAATAGTATTTCATCTTTACTAGTTCTGTTTTATAAGAGTATTTTACTAGGCTCTTTATTTCACTATGTTTGGGAAACATTCTTCTATCTCTGAAATGACTGCGTACCTAGTTTTCTTTTAGTAATAAGCTTTCTTTAAACCATTGTGGTAGAAATTTTGCATCTACTCCAAGTCATCTTCTGGTTCTCACAAACTCCCTGATTGTTTGAGGGAACTAGTACTACACCATTTTCTTAGAAGAGTATATGGTTAGAAAACCAGATAAGGCAACACTTTGTAACTTATTTTGTGACCAGGATGACTTTGATAGCAGTTTTCCTTTTGCTTGCTGCATATTTCCTCAAAATTGAGGTAACCACTAGACCCTGCTTTGATCTCATGCTAGAGAGTGAACTGGCACTCTCCACTGCATTTCATTGGGCACAAGGAACAGTTCTTCTGGGTTTCCTGGGTCATATCTTCTTTATGAACTACTTTTCTTTTATCTTAACAATGTATATGAGAGATGACCTTTTGATCAAGAAATTTCCACTTAAAAGAGCAGTCATGCTTGAGATCTCTTTCTGCCGCTTGCAGACTCACAGGCAGGAAGCAAGGAGGGTTACAGAGGCTTTAACCCACCTTCCTGCCCTCCTTTGCCAATGCAAAGGCAACAGAGGTTGCTGTAGTTAAGGTAGCTCAGTTTTAGCCAGCTCTGCTAGTAGTCAGGTTATGAGAAGGTCTCCAAGAGCTCATTGCATATTGTCCTCCTCACTCCCCCAGCCAGAAAGAATTATCTTTCATGTTCCTTCATCCATTTACCCAGCAAAAACTGGCTGGAATCTCCTCCTCTTCTGCCTGATAGGTGGTATATTCCAGGACGGTAGCGGGTAAATTTGTTAACTTGGGAGAAATTTGGTAAAACCTAGCTAATTTTATCATTTATCTCACACACTCCACCCAAATACTTATCTTTGCTTTCCTGTGCAGAGTATGGTTGCAGGGTCAGCAATAAAAGGCGTTGTTCTGCTTCACTCTACAGTTAATCAGTTTGCTGTTTGTATTATTGGTGTGCATAAATACCCCTCAGTAAAATGGGCATGATTTTTCTGTGTTTGTACGGCAACAGAATTGCAACAGCATAAAAATCTAGGTTTTTTTTTTTAAAAAAAAATATCTGTTTTTAAAGATAATTAACAGAGCAGTCTAAATAATACTCCCTCAATCACTTCCCTCCATTTACTGGCATGCTTTGATCAGATATAAATGAAGCATCACATTTCTCTGGTCTGATCAGATATCGACAAGGTCTTGAAACCAGGTTTCCAACACAAATATGTAAAAATACTAACTGTAATCTTCTGTTAACATTTCTTAGCATTTCAGGGAACAAAAAAAAAAAGCTAGCACGACAAACGTTTGAGTAACAGTTACGAAAATTCTTGTGCAGACTGGAAATGGGACAAATACAGTCAAAGTGGTTTCCATCTGAGGAGCTGAACAAGGATTTTTCTTTTTCTTTTATATATTTATTCATCTGTAGTCAGAGCAGCAGCATTAACTGTGATGTGTTGACAGGCACTTCATTAGCTTTACTTTGAAGTGAAAGCTCATCAGAAGATGGATATTTAAGAGACTGCCTGGAAAGAGAGAAGCTGGAGATGAATTCTGGATCTATTGAGTGTTGTGGTTGCTATTTACTAGTTCAAAAGAAAGACTACACATGGCTCTGAATTGTCCACCTATTTGGAACAGTTGCCAGCTTCAATTCTCTATCCCAGCAAAAGGGCAGTGCACTAAGCATGCCAGAAAGATAGATAAAAAAATCACAGGATTTTCAAAGTAAGCTGAGTTTGAGGCTAACCTGTACTCTATAGACTTTTTTTTTTAAAAAAAAAATCTATCCTCATTTTTTTTTTTGTTTTAGCTTCAAACTGACTAGGTCACCAGGGTTCTTCACCAAAGGAAATACAGTATTCTCTGTCAAGAAAATCCAGTAAAGCAATATCAGCCTTTTATATGTAAGGATTCAATGCTCAAGCAGGTAGATTTTTGTCCCTTTTAAAAACAAACAAACATACCCCCCCACACACTTCTTAGGACCAACTTCAGACCTCTACTGCAGAAATTTACTCCAGAAAACTTGCAAAAATATTTGGTCTCAGCATGACTCCATAGCCACAAAGTTCTAACTAAGCAGAAATGGGCTCCTTTTACAAAGTTCAGATTTCGTATGCTATTGTAGCTCAGCGCATTTGTGTAAGCAATTTGACTAGCCCTTAATATTTTTGATAGCAACCCAAACTTGTTCAGAGCTGTAAAGAGTTCTCTACAACACTTTTTAGTTGCTGCTGATGATATAGGGTAAATTAAACCCAGCATTATGAACAAACAGAAATGAATGACAATTTTGGAACCAGGTTTATAACCCTGAAATGTCCGAGATTCCAGGACTTCCTGTGAAGATTGCTATAAGATTAAAGAAACACAGATCTAGTTTAGCTATAGTAGGAGATAGAGGGAGCTGAAGTTCACTGTGGGCTGAACTTGCATGATACAGAGCAGTAAAATACCTATAACTACACTAGCTTGGGTTAATTGTTCAAAATGAGATCTTGAAATCTTATCAAAACGTTATTAGATTTTTGGTTTAAAACCAACCATCACCATGGATTTCTCCTCCACAGGAATGATTTTAAACTATTTTTCTGCAAGAAAATGTTCCTTTCTTACATGCTTTTCCAACACAGAAGACCTGGTAACTTCATTATGAAATTACTGAACTTCAGATCAGATGTATTGCTCTCAATTTTTCACTCAAACGGCACACAACCGTCTGCCAGAAGAGTTCTTTTTCTTATTTCATCCTGATGTTCAGCATACATCCTGCTTCCCATCTCTGTTTTCAAACAAGCCAGACTACTCAGACAGGGGAGGAGGTTTCTGTAGCAATAACAACTATATAAAAATCCTCCCTCCGTCTTCCACAACTTCCCTCTTATTCTAAGTACCTGATTCAATCAGTTTCACAGAAAATTGATCCCCAAGTAATGTTTCATGCTTATATTGCTTTCAAGCATGCTTGCTCTGTTTATATAGAAACACCTTTTATTTTTTTTTAATGTAAGTAAACTGTATTTCCAGTATCACTGCTCAGCAGGGAAAATACAGCTAAAGAAGCTGCAGGGCTGGCTGTGCAGTCAGCATCTGCGTGTTTGGACGCAATTCATTTCTGGGATTTGAACTTGAACAGAAGCCCAGGAAAGCAGTTATTCAACATAGAGTGATTCAGTAAAGTTTAACATAGCTCTTGTCGTCAATGAAATCAGAAAAGGATAAACCTTTCGCTTATGAAGCATAAGGATCAGGGAAACTGGAACCATATTTTCAGAAGTTAGTCCTAATTTTAGTTAAATTCATTATTTAACCTGAGGAAAAATGTGTCGTTCCAAGTAATCAGCTTCAATCTCTAACCTTAAAGACGGATCCACCCTGATATGAAACTTTTTCTATTAAGTTAGAATAGACCCACCAGATACCAGATGTTCAGCCATTTAGAGCTAAAGCAAACAGCTCTCAAAAATGAAATGGATGTTTATAACTATATCTCTATTAGCGATATAATTTGGTAAATAATTGAATTGAGGGAGTATAACATTTCTTCTTCTATAATATCATTAAGAAAAATACTACAGACAGGTTTAACAGAATGTTTTAAAAGATTCCTCTGCAGAATTCTAACTGTTGTTATTAACCAAGTGCATATGTGACTGCCAAAGCTCCCGTATACATTTGGACAGGCATATATTGTTTAAGCCCCTAGTGCATTTACCATGTGGGATATGCTCAGCTTTGCAGATTTGACTGCTTTACTGTAACTCTATGCTTAGCAAAATCTCTAGATGCCGTTGGATGAATCAGCTCCTAAATCCAGACATACCTTTTTCCAAAAGAGCTTGCTCAATGGCATGGGAGTGGATGATCCTTTCTCCTTCGCCACCTCTTTGGGGGCTTCACCGGCCAGCGCCTGTTGCTGGACTGCAGGCTCAGGGGCTTTTGTGTTCTGCTTAGTTATCTGTGGCTCTTGAGATGAAGGGACATTTTTGTCTGATTTTACAGAGAGTACAGGCTGCTGTTCAGGGCTCTAGGAAGAAGGAAGAAGACACAAGCTACTGGAAATGAGTGAAAGACAAGATACAGCGCATTCAGGCATCACCTGGTACAAGGTGTAAGCGCACGACAGACCACCAGTGCACAGGGCATGCAAGGCTCGTGAGCTGCATCCCTGTCTTTTCTTAATGAAGTAATGTCTTGAACAGAAGAAGCGTTACATAGCAACCCACCCTTCATAACAGAGATGATTAATTGATACAGAAATTAAAACACCATCTTTGAGACTGCAAATGACAGCAAGAGTAATTACCCTTTGACTGCATTATTCATATAGATAACTTGAATCATCCTACTCACTTTGGTATTAGTTGTCTGCTGGGTCTCTTTTGCAGCCTGAAGGGAAACAAAACACAAAGACAAGTCTGTTTCTAGCAATGTCAGTGCTCACAGTTACACAGTTCAGGAATTGTCTGTGTCACAAATGATTTTATTTTTAGTGAATGTTTGTGAAAGTTCTGGCTCCTGAAACCATGGAAACTGATTCCTGGCAGAGGTGAGGCTGCCTGAAGGGACTGCCAGCTCCCATCCTTCTACCTGCAGCAGCGTTGCAGCCTTGTGTGGAACTGCTTTGTGCTCATGCTGCTGCAGTTGCGGTCCTCAACTTCTTTAAAAATACTTGTATTTGTGTATGCATTCCTGGTTTCTCCAGGTGATACATTACACATTTTTAAGAGATCACCAGCTATTTTTCTGAGCTGGGTTTGCATGCTCATTTTTTAATACAGATGTACAAGCCAGGGCTGGGTCTTTTGCACTGGGGGAATTGCATACCAGTCTGGAATGTGCTAACATCACTTTCAAGTTTTGCTTTCTGGGATACAAAACATAGGCAGATGACTGCCTGGAAATGAAGGCATCCAATAGCAGTGGCTTTAAAACTTAGACACAGGAGTTGCAGCTCTACAAAGAAAAGCTCTGCAGGTGCTGAAGGTTGACTGAGTCCACCCACTCATTTTTGTGCATTAGGTGGCATTTACTCTTTTGTTAAAAAAATAATTAAAAAAATAATTTAAAAAATCATTCACAGTGGTAGGTCATCTGGTTTCATCAAAATACAAAACCACCCAAACAACCAGAATGGATCCATTTTGTTAAACTCCTTCCTGGCTAGTATATATTGACTAGTATATATTGACTCTAACATCCAGCACAGCTTACACTGAAGATGAGCATCTGAGCTGTACAAAAAGAGGATCAGCAAGCCACAAACTCAAATAAAAGGGAGCCCAGCACCCCTGGTTTGAGGCAGCCTGCCACACCCTGCAGATTTCTTGAAAGAATATGTGAGAGTTGCCTCACAGGAGCCAAGAACTTCTTTTCAGGGTTAGCTCTGAGGAACAAGATCCAGGGTAAGTGATAAGAAGTAGTATCATGCCAAAAGCTGGCTTCACTACTAATGTTGAAAATAAACGTTAGTGCTTCTTTTCCAATGCAAGACAAGTATATATGGATAGAAGTAAAAGAACAGACAAGGACACAACTGTCAAATGCCATCTAAACTCAGTCTGAGGTCAAATGGCCAAGTCACATTGCATCAGATTGTGTTATGGATTTATATTAGGATGCACATGACTGTTTGAATACAACTTGACAAGTTGCTTTAAAGTTAGTATTCATGTAAACACAAGACACCGAAAAACAATGTTTCCAAAAACCTAATAGTCAATCTCTTCTTAACTAAGATATGAAGAAGTGCATTTTGGAAGACTTGCAGAGAGAAAACTTACAGGGGAGACAGCGAAGTGCTTAAAATTAAATATGAATATGTATATTAAAATGATAATTTCAAATAAAGGAATTCATTACCTATTCGTCTAGTTGACACATCAAACTAAGGCATTTCAAATGGAGATAAACAGATTTATTTTTTTTTTAACGAGGAGTGATATTTCAGGACTTGCCTGTCACATCATGCTCTGATTTGAATTACCACTTTCAATCAACCTTACAAGTAAACTGTTGGCATCATTTTAATCCATCTCCTTTATTCTTAATATGTCATAAATGATATCTCAGTTATTGCTTATTTTGTATGTGGAAAAAAAGGCTGCGAAAATAAACTTAGAACAAGAAAAAAGCTATTAATAAAGTAATGACATTTTGTAAGATAGATTTTACCAGTGTAAAAACTTACTGTTGCATTCCTTCAAGATAACTGCTTTCATTCCAGGCTGAAAGTCTTTAAAATTCTATCAAATAGCCTAATGAAAATCAATCATCTCTCCCAAAAACTCGTTGCAAGATTTTGAACTATTGTAGAAGAGGCTTAACACCTTAAAATGTTAGCCGAGTATGTTTATCAGGAAGCCCTAACTGATTATGAACAAATAATTCATATTTTAATTGTATTAAATATCAAAACTATTAGCTATCAAGGTAATATATACAAGATAAGACGCTAACTTTAAGCCGTCAGCAAGAATTGTAGACTTAAAAACATTGGGCAGATTATTATCCTTTCAGTAATATGCAGATGACATTTGAATCTCAAAAATGAGACAGTGGAAAGAACATCTGTTTTGAAAATATTTTAAAGAACCCCCTTTGCCTTGTGCCCTTGATTATAAAGCCCCTTACTCACCTGGAATTCCATGTGGGTGTTTTGAGTGAGCATTAAATATTAATTACTTTCCTCCCTCAGTGTAAGGGTCTTTCCTTCTACATTCTTTGAGGTAAAAAGCTACAATTCTCTGCTTCCCTGCCATAGAACATCGCAAGTTATCCATATTCCAACATTCTCTGTACTCTGTCAGATGTCTCAGTTCACCAAATCACCAATTCCAACAACATCACAATGCCTGTTAAGTCAACGTGAGTCATGAAGCCTTAACTGTAGTTGAACTGAGCTCTTAAACCTGTCCTACCATTGCAGGTGCTGTTCACATCTGCACAATTCATTGTTTGTCAGTACCTTTTATTTTACTCTTATTTCAGGCGGTCAGGGAAATTTAGTCAGCATTAGTAAGTGTAACTGGGAAGCACATAGTGGGGAAGGTTAGAGGAATTGTTTCAGAATCCTGAATTCACAGATGGTATAACAAGGGAAGTGTTGCACATGAAGATTGTTTTCATGATGCATGGCACAGAAATGCTCACGCCAGTGGATTTCAGAGCACTGCCCAGTTGGCCAGATGCTGATTTTGGTTACCAATTAAATAACTTCACTCTGACAGGAGCCATCTGTTACTGCTCAGGGTTCTGCACTTGCTAGAGTTTCATACAGACCTTATGCCTAAAGAGTTTACTAAATGTACTGTGTCCTAGCTTGGGACTCTCTGCCTTCTTTTTCTTGGCTCCTTTTGTTGGGGATTCTGCCGCTGTCTTCGGAGCAGGTTGCCCACCATGGCCTTTTTCCACCTTCAATCCCTTTTGTACAATAGCATTTGAAGTTGAGCACTTATTGTGAAGTTTTTATTTGGTTTGTGAACGACATTCAAACACTCATACACATAGTATTAAACCCAAACATTTCCTTTTTGCCCTATTCAATAGAGGTTTTAAAGTAGTAGGTAGGAAGAAAGGTCCAGAGTACAAAATGAAACGTGTATGAGCATGTCAAGTTGAGATCTTGGTCTCGAGATTTTCGTTCAGTGCAATTTCATGTTTCCTACAAAGTGCCTTGCACTATCAAGCAGCTGTGACCAGTTGCATCCAAACTGATCATTTTCCCCTGCAGTAATCTGTACCAATATCAATATTCCCAAAAATAGTGATATGGGGAAGAGTCAGAATCTGCTGCAGAAGGGTCAAATAGATGGTCTGGGGCAGATCCACTCTGAATACCGTGTTGGTTACTGTAAACTTGCAAAGGGATCAATTAATCCAGGGAAGTATGACTCAAACTTCTATGTTTACACGGATGAAATGACAATCATCGAGGGTGTGCCCAGGCTGCTGAAAGCATACACGTCTTTGGCCAGCTGATTAAAGCCAGTGGCATCGCTGATGACAGCCTGTTGCTACAAAAACACACTGAGTTCAGCTGATGCCGCCCACCTCTGCTTTCCAGCAGGAGGGAGCACGCCACCGTGATGTGCAAAGCTCCAGTGGGCTGGGGCTGTTTATCAGATTTATGAGGAAGCTTGAGTGTCCTCTTGGCCACAGGAGAGCACTGCTGAGAGACACTGGGAATGTACCAGCCCTGCTGTGATAAAACCCAGCTCCTCCCTACACAGGGGATGCATGAGTAGCCAATATGAAAGTACAACCAGAACTCAAAGGCACAGTGGTCTCTGGGCCAGCCAGACCATGGGAAAGCCCCACAGCACTCAAGAGAGGCTCAGGTTGCACAAAGGGGAAAAGCCTCACTTAAGACCACATCATTACCATTGAGACAGAAGTTATCTCTCAGGGGGAAATGACCATTATTTGATTACACATAACAGCTGAAAAATCTACAGCTTTTCTATATGAAAGTTGATAAACTTTTAAATGCATTTTTCCTTTAATATAGTAAAAGTATCATAATTTTTGCATCAAGAAGATAGTGAAGCTAAAGAAATTCTTCACAAAAGCCAACTTCCATTTAACCTCCACATACTGAGCGTGCATATCCTGCTAGTCACCTGGATTTGTTTACCCTCACAGGTGTGATAGCAAACCAAACCCAGACAGCATATTTGTTTCCCAATTCCAGCACACCTGCACCAACAGTCACCTGCTACAGAAGCACATGGGTGTGCTTGATAAAGTCAAGTATGCAAACGGGACTGAATAACTGGATTTTTCAGAAGCTGAGTTACAAGTCTCACTGAAACGCTGCAGTTTGATAGCTACCTTTTCTGGGTATCTTGCAAGACCTTAGCCTGGGTTTATGGTTTCCAGAGTTGAGTTGTAATTGGGGAGTGAGGTGTATTTCCCCCGTGCTCACCAAGCTTTCTAGAAAGACTGACTTCGTTTCAGTATCAGGCCATATATATACGTATAAAAAGATATTGAACAGGGCACACATATATGCAACTGGAAATGAAAAACCAGAACCTTTGCACAGCTCTATGAGTCAATGGACTTTTCTGTGGACTCAAGAGGATTTCACTGCAGGGACCTGTAGTTTTAGGTCAAGGACACGTCAGACTAATAACCAAAAAGGTGACCAGGTCATCACCAACCTTACATAAAACAAAATTCAGATCTTTATTGTAACGTATGATATGGAATTGCACTAATTATGCACATTTTCTTCTAAATATATTCACATGAATTAGAGAAAAAGTAACACAATGAAGAGAGGAAAACCTGTGTCAAATATTTAGTCACAGAATGAGGAATCTGCCTACCTTGTCTTCAGAATCCCTTTTGGCTTCAGCTTTGCTTGGAGAGACCTTAAATATATTTGAGAAAAACAAACAGTCATACCCGTCTCAGTCTTTCAAAAGATCTGAAGGATCATGTTTGAAACTAGCAGTTTTTCCTAGCACAAAGGCGAAAGTAGTACAATTTTCTCCAGATGGGAAAATTTATAATATAAATGTTTCTCAAGAATAACTTCAAGACAATGGTTAAAATGAAAAATATCTGCAAGCAAAGATATATTAGTCAAGCTTATACATCCCTTTAATCCATAAAAATGAACTTCTAGAGATAATATAAAATAAAGTTTCATCACGCAGAAAATCCTGAATACCTCCAGGTCTAAAAGTATCTTTGCAGAAGATTATCTATATCTGTCTAGAGTAGGTCATCATCATTTGATCACAACTACACAGTACCTACACATCTCTCTCTCCCTCTCAAGTCATTCTCTAAGGCATCTGTTTGACTTCATTACTTTTCAGTGCCCATGACAACAACCACGCTGTCTTTAGCTCAACATGTCCACTTGGAATTTTTAAAGCAATTTAAAGCCTAGTAGAGAGATGAGAAAGGAAGGTAAAAGCTTACCAGTGTTTTAAGGAAACTCATGACGGAGTTATCTACTGCAGCAATTGGTTGTTGGGTGTCTTGTTTTACCTCTGCCTTTTCAGGTTGTTCAGCAGCAAGACCGTTGACATCTGCCGAGTCCTGCCGTAGATCTTTTTGGTTGCAGTCATCTATCTCCTAAAAAAGAGGGGGCAGAGTTTCCTCAGTCCTAGCTTGCTTAGTTTTTAGTGGAATGCAAAAGTAACGTTTGTGACTTGCATTATGTTGCTCCAAGAGTCACAACCCTAATTCCAACCATACTTCTCCAACCTACGCATTCAGAACAATTGAGCATTTATACATCTCTTTCCCCTCTTTAATATATTCAGCATTTGCTGTTGGTTGGAGGAATATTGTTCTCAGCCACCAAGTATAGCAAACACAAGTAAAGTTGCATACAGCATCCCAAACAACATTGCTGTTCTCTTTTCAAGACTGAACTTGTGAATAGGAATACATGCTGAGATCTTGGCCTTTGATGGCTCAGTGTCTGATTGTACTATACAAAGATTGCTTCTGATATTCTTTGTTCTGCAATTCCAGAAATAATTTTTAACTAGCAAACACAAACATGGTACAGTTTAAAAGAAGAAACACACCACCACAAAGCAATCCTTCTAAAAATGATGGAGCTGCCTCCTCTCTTCCTGGATTTGCAGCTCCCAGAGCCCAAAAAAGAGTTTTCTGGTGCTCAGCCACTTACAAATGTGTAATATTAAGTTACTCAGTTTGTTTAGACACCTAGAGAAGGGTCTGTTTTTTAAAAAAACCAACTCTTCTTGAACAAGTTCTGGAGAGCTTGGTGTCCTTTTACTTGCAGCCATTCTGGCCTTGATCCTGCACAGGTAAAGCCAACACAAACATTGTGTAGGGGAGAGCAGCTTGAGACAAGTCCTCATGACCCATTCAGCATTTATTAATTTTTAAAAAATATTTAAGAGGAGTGTATCTAGCTAGTAATGTCTGAATGTTGGGATGTTGCCAACTATCCTTCTCCCTGTCTAAGCAGTAAGTGCAGGGCTGAATCAGTCAATTATTATTAAAGCAAATTGTGCTTAGTGTGATGGTGGCCTCAACTTCGATAAGGGATTTGAGACATTATTGAACAGCCATAAGTCTTCAGTAGAAGTTATCCCCAACTATTTAAATAGCAATACACATCTGGTCACTTAAGAAACAGTCACTAAGGAGCAGTTGTTACGATACTAGATGCCCGGATTACTCCAGAGGGAAAAATCAGGACAAGAAATAGTACTTATGAGCCTGTCCAGGTGTCTCCAGTAAACAGCATCTTTGAATCACTGCTCTCAGACTAAGTGACATCAAGGGTTTTTTCCTAACCTGTCAATTAGACGTAGCTGTCTAGTGCCATTTTTACTAGGAAAATTTAAAAGAAAATTGTACTCTTCAAAAACTTTCCCTGTACCAGGTGATTAAAAACCCCACCGTATTTGTATAGGATTTTCAGAGGATATACATTTCTGTACGTCATTAAAGAAAGGAGTAGACTAAAGACGCGTAAATGTTTTTAAACTTCAGACGGCTAAGTTAGCATCAGGAAAGATGAGTATGGAGTGGCCAGTCTCCAGGCAGCATTTACTGAGTTAATATACACAAAGTTTTTACTTGCAAGAACAGGCTTCTTAACTCTCCACCCATCGTTTTCCAAGTTTACCCAGGCAGAAACACAGCACAGTAGTTCAGAGCGCTACAATAGCTATTTAGAAGTTTCTTAGAGGGGTCTAACACACCACTTTGTCCAGCTGCCAGTTACAGGCCAGAGTGGCTCCAAGAACAGTATGTCCCATGCAGAACATGCGTGGCCACATCAGCTTCAGCAGCCCTGCTTCCAGGGATGCCATCGAAAGAGCTTGGGTCATATGAAAAATGCTGGCTTTATTTCAGATGTTAAAGGGGCAACAAAGGCGTGAGGCAAGAGCCCAAAGAAGCTGGAGGCTGAAGATATGTTGCTAAACAAAACTAGTTTCATAACTGAAGTGCCTGATGATATCAAACAAAAACAAGCAACCTTTTTGCTAAGCAATATCTATAGCATCAGGGCCAACTGCAGAGGTGACAGGTACCACCATTGGCAGCACCAGTTCTCCCAGCACATCTCCCTGCTAAAGCCACACTTTGTCCTGCAGAAGTGGAAGCTATTGCAGACTGTGCAGAGCTCAAGGCAGGCTGACATCCCAAAATCCCTGAACTCTGACTTGCAGAGCACTAATGGGCTCTGTAATGACCCACTACCACATGAGGAACCCTGCTCCAGGATTTCCAAGCCAAGGCTGCCATTAGTTACTGAGATATGACTCCGATCTGGACTTTGATAGATGCTGTGATCTTTCTCGTGCTTTCATGGGAATACTGCTGTAGGAAGGAGCACAGACTCAGGCCATCAGCATACAAATCAGGGAGAGATAATGTGGAGTTCTACAATATCATGTTTTCAGAACCATAGTCAAATAACCACAAAAACCTCTATAGCAGCTCACTGCATAATTTGCTGCGCAAAGCCCCGGAGGCAAATAACGAAAGAAAACTCTAGAAATAACAGAAAAAAAGTCAGCATTAGAAGTAAACAGATACCATTCATTTCTTTGAGGAGCCAAAGTTGGGGGTAATAAACACCTTAAAGACTTAAACTGTAGTTTCAGTTCAGTCATTAGAAAAACATATCAAAAGAATGCATTCCTGCCAGCACTTTTGTTTGTATGAATCATGGCTCAGTGAAACATGTCAGGCATATAATTTATCTTTTCTTTGGCTTACATAGTAAATGCTTCATGAATTCATGAATTCTGTCCTTGTTTTAATTATGCTGTGTTCTGAATGTAGTTTTGTAGACCACAAAAATAAAGAGTGGTTCACCAAACACAGAATGTTTGTGCAGCTCTTAAGCTACAACTGTGGAGCCTCTCTCTTACTTACTAGCAATGCTGTTTGTTTTGTGTTGGCACTCAGTTCAGGGAAACTTTGCTTTGCTTTTAGCTTTTACAGATACTACAAGTCATAATCCACCAAAAAAAAAAAAAAAAAGAAAAAAAAAGAAACAAGAAACTGTTGGCAGCAATATCTGGGGTTTTTAGTACAATTATTTGGTAACAGTTTGTAGTTACTACAGTAACAGCAACTAAATTAGATTTGGTCATTCTCTCATCCTGCATGAGAACTAGCAAGTTTAGAGGGAACAGAAGGCAACTGTGCTGCAAGGCAGAGCAACAGCCTTTGTTTTAGAAATTGAGTTAAAGTAAGTTTGGCAACATATCAGAAGGGTTTGGTTGATATATTTTTCCCAGAAAGTGTCCTTAACTCCTCTCTGCCCCAGCCTATATTCATTTTCATATATGAAGAGCGAGAGACAAAAATCAACATCCAGAAATTCAAGGATAAGGTTAAAATTTTATTCTCTCTTATGATACCATTCCACCACTCATTTACACTGAACAACTGGAAATGGGATTTCCAGATTATTCCCATTAGTGAGGTTCAGGATGTGGATAGGGATAAGCTGAAGACTGGAACAGAATTCAAAAGTGATAAGAACACTAGGCATTATTGAGATAAACAAGCTGGATCTGAATGAACAATGCTTCTACTATCTGTTTAAACTGGCAGAATAAGATTTGGATTATCTTGTCCTGTCCCTTGATGATTGCTCATTATAAACACTTGCTTCTTTGAGCTTTCCCAACATGACTATTTGCTATGTTTTGCAAATGTTTAACTCTGACTTCTGGTTAAAGCTATTTCAGATTGTTATTTCATTACAGTGAGTTTCACACTTTACTACTTCAGCAGCACAAACTGTGACCTTTCACACTCTGTAGCTTGCAATCACAGCAAAACAGGGAGTTATGAATTTTGCATTTGATTGTAGAAATAACAATTCTTGTGGGCCACAAGTGAAACTTATTATTTGTGTCTATTTGTCAAAAATATCTACAGGAATTTAGTGTTGAAACACTTCAATCTTATAAGCTACAAAATTCAGTGCCAGTATGCAATGAATAGATTATTCTTTCTGAATTATTCACCCTGTTCTGTTTATGTAGTGAATGACTTGATATTCTGCTAGGTTGAGATGTGATTCTTTAAATGAGCATATATAGCTGCTCTGAAATACTAGTGATGGGTGCCACTTTTGCAGGGCAATCATAAAAAATGCAATCATTCAGTCTTACAAATGCATCTTCAGAAAACGAATACAATTCATAAGTTTATACAAGAAATGTGATCTTCAAATTTAAGGAAGCATAAGACAGAAGACAAGGTAGAAGAATAGAAAATGAAGAGACTTTTGGGGAGACTTCTGCAGAGACCTGCAGTGTTGTCAGTGCAGGAAGCAAACAACTGGTGAACTATGTTCGTCACTGTTTAAACCAAGAACAGTCTTATCCGTAAGCCCTAAGTAGGCCAACAAAAGCAGTTACTATTAAAATGACATTTCCATGTAGGTTCTGATGGGGGGGACCATGCAGCCAGTCTCGCCTTCCTGTTCCTGACAATGGACAGGATTTGAGCTAGATCAATTAGTGTATATTGGTATCCCTCCAGTGGAACTAATAAAAGTTATGCCACTTATCCTCATCCAGGGAATGAACTTTTTCAGTTGTTAATTACCTGAAAATAAGTCCTATAATATATTTTCTGCTATCAAACTTTAGAAGAAGCGTAAAATCTAAACTCACATTTGTTTTCAGCTCCTTTGATTAACGTGCTCTCTCAGATACATTAATTTCTTATATCACATTCTCATCTTGTAAAATCAATTAAGGGACCACACTTGCTTGATACAATATCACAATATCTCACTATCACAATAGCTCAAAGTGCAAAAACTGCTACTGCATAATATACCTTATTCTGTATGTAGGGTATGCAACAAGCCGTTACTGCTCAAGAACAGTGACTACTTTAAGAATGGCACAAACCACGCTGAAGAACTTATTTAAAACCATCCAGCATCAAACTCCAAGCTCCTAAAGCATAAGAGACAATTTAACTTCCAGGTATTTTTGCTTTCATTAGTAGCTGGCTGCTGCTCTTCGTCATCCTGGCAAACGGAGCATGAACACAGCTGTCTTACCCAAACCTTTCAGAGAAATACAAGTGAATTTAAACTTGAGCTCAGATACAAGCACTGAGCCACAAGGCTGACATCAGGTTATCACCGTTTCACCACAGGTTCTCCTCCCATACCTCCATTCAGACACCCTTGCGGGGAGTTACCTGCCATAATTTTAAGAGTAACACCGATTCATTCACACAGCCATCAGGACATCAAGTTGTCCTGTGCTATTAATATTCCTAGGAGGTTTCATTAAGAGTGAAATGGATATTCCCACTCAAGCACTTGCCTTCCCCTGTGGGATGCTGTTTGATGTGCTCTGTAATCCAGCAGTCTCTTTCGCTGTGATGCGCCCGTCAGGAAGGTCTGAAGTCTTCCTTTCCTCCTGGGTATCAATTTGTGTTTTACTCCTTTCGTTTCCTTTCTCCAGTTTGAAGATCCTGTCAAAGAAGGTTACTTGTTTTGGCTTTGAGGTGGCCACATCCTCTCCCTCAGGTGTCACCGATGCCGTGAGATCGATGTCATGAAGTGATGCTGCCGGCGGGGCCTGGGTCAGGTTTTTATGTGCGCCTTCCTCCTGCACAGCTGCTGCGGGAACCTCCGCACTGTCACTTGGTGCTTTGTTCACTCTGGGCCCCTCTGAGCTGACATCAAGTTTCGTCGATCCAACTGATGAATCTGTAGCTGGATCTTCAGTACGCCCTGGTACAGACCATGAAAACGCGAAGACAGAGCGGGATTTAGCAGATGGCAGAGCTTTCCTGGCAGCGCTCCCAAGACTCTGCCCGCCCGCGTCGGGAACGGGGCTCTGCTCCATTGTCTTTGGGGAAGAAATGGCCACATTATCCCGTGCAACACTTGCCTTTGCATCCACTACAAACAGAAGCATAAAACAGTAATTATCCAACACAGCAAAGAAGTAATAGTGGTCGTACAATTAATCACGGTGACCTCTCTTTAATAAACTAATTCTGAAACGTGGAGCCTCAGGGAGGGCCACACATAGTGCAGCTTGTTTAGAGATCTTGTTGTCTTCCTGTGCTAAATACAAGCTGCCGCTCATCTATCAGACCTGCCTGGCTGATTTTCTTTCCTGTCATTCCTCATTGATGTTGTGTTCTCCAAAGCCCTCTCTCAGCTGCCAAAGTCAGATAATGGCCCAGGTTTGACTACTTAGCCTAGTGGACATGCTGAGGATATTTTATTTGTGAAATGCAAAAATAGAAAAATTAAATGCAAAATATAAAAATTAAAATCAATAAAACTCAAGATAAAGTTGCGCATTAATATATTGCACTTTCCTCTGTCAAAGCTAAACCGGAAAAAAAAGAATGGAAACTGCTAGGACAGGTTTCATTTCCTGGCTTGCTGAACTCCCCACAGGGCTTTGCAGTCATAACTTATTTCATTCATTTTTCCAGCCCTGTTCCTTGCCTTGCTGCCTCCTCTCCACAGTGCAGTATTTACGTTCACGTCTTCTCTATTGTCTGTAGGTTAGGTTGAGCCTGGTTTGAATTCTTACAAATCACATCTGAGCCAGGCTTCTTACTCTTGTGTTTCTGACTCTTCTTACTCAAACATTATGGTTCTTAATCACATTTCCCCCCTGCCTGAAATTATCACACATAATTCCCTCATGCACACACATGGCCACTACACTTCAGATGAGAAAAAACCCCCAACTTTCATCTTAAAAGTATATTTAATGATTTTATAGTACAATGGCACTTTTATAACATAGGTGAGGTTAAAACCCCTAATATTGTATATGCAGAGAGAAAAGAGAAGGTTCCTGCTTTACAGAAAACAGAAGAAAAGTCTTTCTTCTGTTTGTTTTGTGGCTGGGAGACTGAATCACAGATTATGTGGTGTGAAACACCAGTAAACAAGAGGAGGCTTGTCGAGAGGCAGACCTTACAACTTCCCCTCAGCTTGAGCTTCACTTCCCTACTTTGACTAGAATATGTATCTGATTTCCCTGTCAATCACCGCCACAGATTTCAAGGATGAATTTAGATCTACTTAATTATAACTGTGGAAAGACTGACAGTCTCAAACTGACTTGCCAAATTAGAATTTTTAAATTGTCAGTTTCAGCGTAAAATTGAAATTATTTCAAATCATGATTGTAATAGTCTAGTCAATATTATGCCCTTCACATTTTGCTTTAACAGAAATAAAACTCCAGATACCAACAAGCCCTGACTAAATCACCTGTCTCCCACAGTACAGATCTTCAGTGTTCAGTTTCTTTTTTTTTTTTCTAAAATCCTTTTTAAGATAGGGAATGCAGAGCCTTTTTAGATCAGCTTCCTCAAACCACCTCTTAACTTTTCACAGCAAAATTACCCCAGCTTTCCACACACTAAAGATTTTGCATAACAACATCAGCAGGCACTGTGTGTAACGTGTCTGTAGCCTTTAGAGGCTGTCCTCCTGTTGCACTGCTCAGGGACTCTGGTCATGTCCCTGGGCAAATGCAGGAGGAAAACAGAGCCCTGGCATCCAGCCGTGACATCCCCTCCTCCATGGTCTCAAGTCACCAAGAGTCCCCAGCGGACCCTTGCTTCCCAGTTCAGGATTCATCCTGACTAGCAGGAGGTGGGATCTTCTGTAAACCCAAGGGAAGAGAAGTGGTGGAGTGTGAATCTCAAGAGACTTTACTGATACACTTGCCAGAGCTGACAAAGTAAGGGCCGTGGTGACAGGATTCACAACTGTGGCCAGCATTTTATCAGCTGCTGGGGAGCTGGTTCCTAACTTCTCTACTTTGAACATTTTTAATCCAGCATTTGCTTTCTTACTGTGTTTTGAACATATGCAAGAATACAGAGGGGCCAGAGTGGACAACCTGTTCTGTCCAGGTAAACAGCTTTTTCATTTCTTTGTGTGTGCTCTGACAGAGAAAATATCTTTCCCTGGATTCTCTCTGTTAGTGTTCATGTAAGGAAATAACTCTCACTGGGAAGTATCATTTGCCAGTAATATTCTTCCGCAATATTTCATGAACACCTATTTCAACATACTGACATGCAAAGGAAAGGTACAAAGCTACTCAATCTCCTATTTTGCTATTCAGTCAGGGCCACAAAATATCAGTTATGGTTTCCTAAGCCTTCTGTATTGAAGGGTTATGTGAAAAAGAACTGAAATATTAACTTCTAATTATAGTTGGAAACTTGGGAAGGAAGCAAAAAGCAAACGCTTCCCTGGCTAAAGAAAGCAGAAACAATATCCATTGGAAAATAATTGTAATAGATGCTGAACTTCTGCTCTATGTAACAGATAAAATATTGAACACAGGAAAACTGCCTTTAGAATAAAAACAGGAATACAAGCTCATCATTAAGAAAGCCAACCAAACAAAAAGTAGCTTATGGACCTATCTAGTTCCTTTTATCTCTAATTACCATGGAAGGAATGAAAGACCTGGAAAATGTCACTGGCATGAGCTCTGCAGTGTGTCTCTTGTGTCAAAACAGTTCAGACTGTTTCAGGGAAAGTCTGCTCAGACACCAGGCAAAGCAGATCCCACCACCAGAGGAGACACTGCTGTGGTGGGCTGAACAGAGCAGCTTGACTCATGCCATATTCACAGCAAACTGTGAAGGAGAGAGGCTTTGAAATTTCAGTATTTGGATGAAAAGTGTATGATATTTTTATTGTTAGAGACACAGAACTGCCATTCTTTCCAAAAATATTCCATGATCCAGAGACAGAATTTGGAATAAAAGCAAAGCCTCCTAAATTCTAGGCCTGGTCTGCAAGTAGATCAAAGCTGCTCACTCTGAATGAGATGAATAACTGCTCTGAAACAAAAATCAATATACAATTTACAGCACTGCTGTGAGATTGCTCTTCATACTACTCTACATAGGCATTTTCCTTTCAAGTATTTAACAAAAGACAGTCACAACAGAAGATTTGTCCTTCCTTTCTCTTCACTTCTTCAGGATATGTTAAAAAGGCAATACTAGAGCTGCATGAAGTCCCACTTCTGTAAGAATACACTCAAATTAGGGATATTTCTTCAGAAACTTGCGAGAAAAGACTGACATTTTTTCCTTGACTTACATGAAAAACTGTACAGAGAAGAGTAATGGTTAGTGCAATGTTATGTTAATATCATTTCACTGCTCAGATGTAATTGCTGACAGACTTTCTCCCTCTTCCTTTTGTATCCTCGACTTTAGCTGAGGAATAGCACTGTGTTTGGCGACACAGAATGGGGCCAAGCTTGCAGAATTAGTACTGAAGTTTAAAAACCCCAAGCACTTAGGTTGCAATAGAGCCAGCAAATAAAATATTGTAGCAAAGCCTTAAGGTGAGCATGGGCTTCAAGCTGACCATGCAAGCTGCAAAACCAACCATGTAGGTATGGAATTATTTTGGTTCATTACGGGACCTAATGTAGCCAAAAGCCTATGGGCAGGTACAGAGCTCAGAAAGCTTCAGTGCAGACTGCCTGCAGCCAAGCACCTATTTCATGTGTGTTTGGGACCCAGGTGCAGCACTTCACTAGTAGATGCAGGCAGGAATCCTGAGGATGTGACCAACATGAAAGGAAGTTTGAAGGTGCCAGTCTGACAACAACAAAAACGCTGCCGGACCATTTGTCAGCTGATTTGCTATTGCTGATCAGTGGGAATATAACCAGAATTCAGCCTAGTGCATATAACAGATGGCAGCCAAACTCCCTCAAGTGGGACTAGCAGGAATTCTGTCCAGCACTCCCACATTGCGTCCCCCCACTTTGACCATAACCTCATTTCCTCTGAAGCTGAGTTTGCTCTTTTTATTCATGGCAGCAGCCCAAGCCGTGTACCAGGTAGGTATCAATTTTTGATGCTCCATTTGCCCAAGTTAAATCCTTTGGATGTTTTCTTAAAACGTGATCCTTTTCCTTAGCCTGTGATTGCTAGTCTGGTTTCAGCAGTTATATACACCCTCACGGCTAATATTTACACACAGGGAAGGTATAAAATGAGGTCTACAACATCTTACATCTTTAGGTTCTCGCCACCTGCCATTAACCCTATTGACTCTCATAGTGCAAGTCATTTTTAGCTGTGGAATGAGAAACAACTTGAATTGGGAAGGTCTTAATCGTAACCACGTCCTCCTATAGGCCACTAACATGTGAATATGCCATAAAATAAATGGTAAGAGAAAATGAACATAAATGCTAGGAGAAAATGTTTTCTGATGTTGTTGCCTTTGACAATAGAAGAAAAATCAGTTTTTTGAAACTGAACCAAGCAAGCCATTAGCTCAACACAGTTTTAGTATCTTTGGCTATTTTGAATACAAGCCAGTTACAAATAGATATTTTGCTTCACAATGCAATTATAGCACCACAGCATTATCTTGTACCCTGGAGTTCAAATAATCATGGAGACAATAGATTCTAATGGCCATGAAGAAACCATTAAGGGCTACAAGGCAACAATTGACATTAAGAAGTCCATCAATGTAGACCAGAACAATGGATTATAATAGTCCTGAATGAATTACTGCAGCAAATACTAGACTTGAAATCTACATACCCACCAATAAAGAGTGGATTTTCTAATTTACACTTCTGATATATTTTTGTAGATATTGTGTAGGTTAATTTCTTGTTTTGTTATTTAGAGCTGAGTTGGTATCATAATGCTACAGTAGACACAGAATTTTCAGATCTTGAAGTGTGTCTTGTGTTTGTGTGGGAAAGCCCAAAAGCTGTTGTGACAAGACTAAATGACTGAGTTTTCAAAGGCATTAGAGAGTTTTCTTGAAAAGAAAAAAATCGTCCTAATATTTGTTTGCAGCCGTGCTTGGCTACTCTATGCAAATAAAGCTGAGAGTACATTTATGTTCCATTTTGTTTCCCTAAGTTAACTAGCATTGTTATTTCCCTAATAGAGTTACTGAAATTATTGGAAATAGGGGTAGAGAAGCTAGCAGCAAGAATAGTTATGATCATCCTTTGAAAAAATTAACTAAATTGCATTGTTTCACACCTTATAGGCAGAATTATTGCAAAACACCTATTCCTGTTAGATACCAGCTAGTAGCAGGATTCTCAAAGTCAGATTAATCCCCTGGGACAAAACCATTGCATTTTAACAGAACTTTTCTTCTTGTGTAATCTTTATTTTTGCAACAGCGCCATTCTTTTAATCTACATGTAATTGCCAACCAAATACAAACAAAAACTATGTAGTGCAAATCTCAGATGTACAGCTTTCAGTCCTGACCTTCTTCCCTTAACCTGTTTTCCACCAAGTACTTGTATTACTTGACATTCAAACGGGCCAACACAAAACATTAGGAAAAGTCAGGATCAAATTTGCTACCCTTTTGCTTGCAAAGCACCATGTCATGAAGCTGCAGTAAAGGCACTACTATTTAAATGGCATAATAGCAGAGGAAGGTGGATACTGGCACTCTGAGCAATGTCTGCAGCCTGGATAATCAATAGGAGCAGGAAAGGCGAGTCATGGAAAGAATCCCCAAGTCTCCACATCTGTCAGCCTGTTTGAGCAGAAGCAGCAAATGT
>WEIS01028883.1:0-27524 GCA_013389965.1 Todus mexicanus
TTTTTCTTTTTTTTCTTTTTCAGACTAAATAGCCCAAGTTCCCTCAGCTGGTCCTCATAAGACCTGTTCTCCAGGCCCTCCACCAGCTTAGCTGCCCTTCTCTGGACCCTCTCTGTTGCCCATGAACTGCTATTACCTCATGGCTACCACTTGTATGCCCATGTAGTCAGATTGGCTATTTCAGTCATGTTTTTTTTGGAGGATAAACTCACTGTGCGGTGCTCATGGGTATCAAAAGCAGCAATAACAATGACATTGGTCTGGTCTCTTACATACCCATGCAATTTGGCAGTGAAATTCCTTCCTCAAAGCCATCAATGTTGGTAACAAACGTTTTTTGGGAAAAAAACCCCAGCTACTGAACATGAAGAATAGAGTCAGCGGAGAAGTTGCTACATCCCTTGGCCGTGGAGATAACATAATCTATTCTGGAGAGCAATAGCCTGAAATTCATAATGTGAAGCCTCTAGATTTCAGAGGCTAGCTAGAAAATTACATTTTCATTAATGTTTTGACTAATTATTCTCCTACAACCACCTAGAAAAGTTACCTGGTCTTTTAAATCTGGAATGTATCTAGTATGCTAGCAAATTCCCTTCCTTTTCATTCCTCACAGGACAGAAATTAGACATTGTCATTCCATATTATTTGCGACATGTTGACATTATAATTTAAAAGGATGCAGCAGTTCTGAACAGCTGGAGAGTAATCCTGAGCAATCCTTGACAGTTTTCTTTGGAGGATGAATGCCCCTCCCTGGAGAACTGTACAGTCTGTTATTTTAAACCAACAGCTAATTTTAGACAGTTTGCCCTCTTAGAAACGCACGCCACAGAGACTTCTCTACATGGTGAACAGCAGTGACCAGAGATAAGCACCCACACAGAAAAAGAGAAAGCTCTAAAATAGATTTTTGCCTCTTCTGAAGAGACATGACTTGTTTGCTGTATTGCCTGATGGAGCCAAAGAGAGACTCTCATCTCCTGCGCTCTCTGAGACAGCCCTCCCTCATGCTATGCTGAGCTGAAAGCTTCTTGGATGCAGCACACGCTTGGGGATTGCTGTGGTTTCCTTCTCCTCAGAGACTTGGGGGGATTGGTTTAAGCAGAGGGGATTTTTTTCCCTCCTACACAACAGGTTCAGCTCACTGCGTTTGAAACCTCTTGCTCCTGGAAGGGAGCAGGATGGACTCTGCAGCAGGGTCATGCATCACCTCTGTGTCTCAAAGAAAAATTATGCAATGTCACTGAGTGACAGAGGGCACGAGTCAGCAAACACCTTGTGGAAGATGAGAACCAGCTTCCTACGGCTTTGCCTTGTGGGTTGTTGAGAGAAGGGAGGAGGGTGAGACCTGAAGCATCTTCTCCAACCGTCTTGCTGGGAGGAGGGGAAGCTGCTGTGCCTGTCAAGCAGAGCCCCGCCTCTTCTGCCTTTCTGCAGTTGAGGTCTAGCTCTGAGGAGAGGTTCAAACACTCCCTACCAATGAGTGATTGTGTCTTTAGCCTGAAATGCCTTGACTTTTTTGTTTCTTTTTTAAAAATTATTTTATTTTTTTATCTTTCCTTCTTTCCCCCCCAAAAAGTCCTGAATTCACATTATCATACACCTGGGACATTCCAGGCAAATCTATGCTGCTTGCAGATCAAACATCAGGCAGGTGACCCCTTTGCGAGGTGACCCCTTTGCCAGGCCTGTGGGGTGGTTTGGGTTCAGATTAAGGGTAGATGAAAACTGCTGAAATTGTTATTGCTTAATTGTGTGTCATGTGCTCTAAACAGAAGCAGGTCTGGCTTGCAGGAGTCATTGCAAGCACAAGCAAGAAGCACAAGAGAAGTGGTTCTCTGTTGCCACAGGAGCTGGAGGTACTGCCAAGGGGAGTTCTGAAAAGCTGGTTCATGCTCTGCAGTCTTGGCTCTCCTGGGTACAAGAGCAAGAGCAAAGAAGGACTGAGGGGACAAACCCTTTTGTGCCATTGACTGAGCAAAAGCCATGGACTGAGACCTGAATTGTGCTCAACCGCGTTTTCCCCAGATTTGCAGCAGACACTAGCATGGTCAATCTGGTCACTGATGATTGACTCCTGCTTCATTGGGACCACTGAAAGGCTTCACAATGACTCTCATGGGGTTTTGGTCCAGCCTTTAATCTGCACAAGATTTTTTTCCATGCTGTACATCTCCTCTGGGGATCAGTCTGTCTTTTCTAAACAGGAACCGCAGCTGGCTGCAGAATAAAAATGTCTGGAGTTGGAGTATGCTGGTTACTGTACCCTGTGAAGTCAAGGAGAAACTCATCACTGGTTTCAAGGACAACAGCTTGAGGTCCCTTCTTCAGCTGTCATTCAGGAGTTTGCCTCATGATTCCTACCAGCTAAATATTTCTATCACATGAGGATAGCGCTCCAAAGAGGAAAGGCTGACAGAAAAAAACAACCCAGAAGAATTCTTGGTTCTTATTTCTCTAATTAAAAATGGTTCCCTTCAAGTCTCAAAGCTCTAATCTAGGTGTAATACTTTTCAAGAAGAGAACACTTCACTTGCAGGGGAGCAACAAGCTTAAAAATCCAGGTTTTGGACCGAGGTGATTTTAAAAACAATTTCACTGCATTTATTCTGTAGTTGGAGGAGCCAATAAGTCTCACAAAAGAAAACCCTGTGAACACAAAGAGATTGAGTGGACTGATATAAATCGACTTCTGCAAGATCCGTGTTGAGAGGACTTGGTCACAAGAGTGATGTTGTTCCTGTGAAGAAGCATTTGCAAGCTCCAGCCCTCAGTAGAGCACGTGAAGTAGCTGAACAGGTAATACCCAGCGTTGTGCCTTGGGGCCCACAGGGATGGGAGATGAAGCTGTTCGAACACTTGTCTGTGTGCAGGCACTTGAGTGAATACAGAAAGTGTGAGTGCCAGAGCTGAAGGGCTTATAGGACTCAGGTGTTCGTACCTGATAAAAAGCCAAGGCGTGTTGTAGAAGCACAGGAGTCTGAAGAGGAGAAGTCAAGACTCGATTGTTTTCCCTGAATGATTCATTGCCCTAAAAACAAAAAAAAATCTGCACAGTATTTTTCACTGAGGACAAGGTCGCCCCAGCTCAGAGAGGATCCCAAGAGCAATTCCCCTGCATGTGGGAATGAAGGAGACAGTGAAGCAGAGATGTTTTCCTAGGTCCTTCCAAACTGGTTCTCAAGCAGTTGCTAGAAAAGCGAGCTCAGCCAGTTACCTCTCCAGAAAGAATAAGATAAAATACAATAAAATGACTTAGCAGAGTTTTTAAACCCTGAGATCCCTATTGATTTTCCATGGAAAGCAGACAGCGATGAATAGCAACAGTGCAATGCCCTTAGGTTGGCTTTCTTGTGCTGAGACGGAGAATGTGTTTAAACAAGTCTAGTTTGACTAGAAGTTGTCCTCTGGAGCACTCTATCCTTCATGGTCTCTCAGATCATCTCACCATTCCATGGATCTCTCCATCCTGACTCTAAGTACGGAGCTGATGCAAGTCTGTGTAACAACCTGGGATGTGATCCAGGAGATGTGGTGGAAAATCGTGATCAAGCTAAGGGTTGGGCGAATCTTGCAAACTCTACTTTTTGAATGAGCTTGTGATCCTCTCCCAATTTTACACAGGTATTTGCAAAACATTCCCGGGACAGCCTGATGGGGAGAAATGGGGAACACTGGATAATAGAAGGGCTGGTGGGAAACATAAGAAAACCTCGACCTGAGAGCTCCTGGACCACGACACCCTCCAAACTCATCTAGCAGATCTCCCGGGACCTCATTCTACCTTCTCATTCAGCAACTGGAGGCCCTATGGAGCCAGTGGACCCTGATGGTGATGAGCAGAGCAGGTTTTGAGGCTTGTTCCTGCAGTGTTTAATGTCTGTGTGTGCAATTAGAGGTATGGACAATTCTGATCCCAAATAGCTGTCTCCAAACCAAGACTCGTACAATTTGGGAAGGAAAAATCTGTATCTCTCCATAGCCTCCTCAAGTCTTCCCCAGGGATGGAGCTGTCTTTATCTCTGGAAGTGCATCACAACATGCCTTTGAAAGTTGAATTCCTCTCCTGACTTGCTTCATCCACTGGCAGCAGAAGCCATCCCTTCCAGGATAGAAAGAAAAATAAAAAAAACCCTCCTTTTTTTCTTTCCTCCTCACACATTTTCAATTAAAATAGATTTGTGCAAGCTATACTGAACGCGTCGCAAATCTCTTTGCATGGTTAAAGTTGATTAATTGGGGTCGGAAGTGAAAATTAAAAAATGGCAGCAGTGAACAAAATACAAATAGCTTCTCCTGGGCCTTGAGGACGATGCAGTGCAAAACCGAGGTGCCTGAGATGGTTCTGCCTTGAGGAGAACCGCCTCCTTCACCTTGGGTTAAACACTCAAGAGCAGAGCTGGGTTTTGGGGGAGGGGGTTGGCCTCAAAATAATATGTATATAATCCTCAAGATAATCAATTTCTTACAGATGCTTTGTAAACTTTCGTGTTCAAGTGCGCAAGCCATAGTACTTTCTAAATCCCTAGGGGTTGTACTTGATATCCATTTGTTATTTGCTAATGCTATTCAATCTTTTTTTCCCCCCCTGTTTTTTGGTTGGGTTTTTTTGTTGTTTTTTTTTTTTTTGAAGCTTGCAGCAATAAGCCTGAGACTTACGTCGGCAGTCACCACTGCTTCTGCCATTCTGCGGTGAACTTTGTGCGCATTTTCATATTCCTTTTCTTCCACTCCTGATAAAAGCATTATCAGGGAAATTCAAAAGCAAGCAGAAAACTGGCATAGCTAATTTAGGCTAATTAGTATGGCAGAAGCTGAGTCTTGTACTTCAGAGGTTCCCATGCCCTCCCATGTCTCCACCTGATCGCCTTGTCCAGCAGCAAACCCAGGAGGCAGCTCCAATTATATCATAACCTCTTCAAACACCAAGCCACTCAAGCTAATTTTATCCTATTAAACAGACTGAAGGATTCAGAAGAAAGGTTCTCCCCCAAAAGCTTCAATTACCAGTGTCCCTGATTACCATCTTTACAATCCTATATGCTACAGTTAAATACTTTTTTGCTTAGTGTTGCTTTCTTGATTTAGATGAAAAGCGAGTATTAAGAGCATGTCTTTTCAACTCAAGCAAGTGACATTCATGAAAAAAAAAAAAAGAACCTCTCTTGTTATTAGCGTGTTTAATCAAAGTCAAGTTTAGAACGGTTCAAAGACTATGTAATTGGGGAAATGCAAACATCCCCTCGCATCCGATGGCATTTCAAGCAGCCACAGGTAACCGCCAGTAACAGCAGTGATGGTCGAAAAATATTGGGTCTAGAAGAAAAAGAAATTTATGAAGAAAACAGCAGGATCTCCTGAAGCCAGGAAATGTCGAATGGTGTTTGAATTAAATCTCATGCCACTAATCAGCAATAAAGACAGAAAACAGCCTTTAAGGTATTGAACTGGTTCATTCTCCCTTCCACTGACACGCAGTAGATGTTATCCTTGAGCATGTGGTCATGCCTGGCCAAACGCGCTTGCCCGGGTCACAGATGCACACAACCTTACCTCCTTGTGCCCTGGTCATGATGGTGGGCTCGAGCCTTCGCTCTCCATCCCCATGATGCTCCTTCTCTGTTGGCCATGTCCATGGGATGCAGGAGCTCCCTGAGGAACCACTTTGCCATTTTCCTGGCCAGTGCCTCGTGCAAGAGGGCTGCAATCTTGGCTGATGACTCCAGGTGCTGCTGTAATTCAAATAATAATTGCAGGATCCAGGCTATTATTTTTAATGACAGAGAGGGAAATGGAAAGAATACATGTCACCTGAGCATCAAATTAACCCTCTCCTGAACACTGAGCCTGGGAGAAGTACAGGTGATGGCATTACCTGTTAGGACAGCATTTATATGGAGACAACACAAGGATATTGATCACGTGGGAAAGTCGTAGAATCATAAACTGGTTTGGGTTGGAAGAGACCTCAAAAGATCTTCTAGTTCACCCCCCCTGCAGTGAGCAGGGACAACCTCAACTAAATTCAGCAGCACAAGTCATAGCAAAAGCACATCTCACCTTTTTTAAAAAGGAAATTGCTTTTTGCCTTCCCCAAATAGACTAATTTTGCTTGTTCCTCTTCTTCCACAGACAGTAATTGTTTTAAACACGCTTACGACTTAATATTCTTGTTTTCTTTCTGTGCCATCCCAACTTGTTAGTTCCCAGTCCATCACCGGCTGGAGGTATTTAGGGGTTGGATTTCACTTCTGATCTACTCACCCTGGCAGCTGAAAATGAGCATTTTTCTTTCTCTCTAGAAACAAACAAACAAACAATTTCTGTCATTTCACAAAATCTGACTGAGTTTCACTCAATTGCCGGGCTCTTTGGGCGATATGGAAGAGCTATTGTCTGCAGACAATGATTCTCATGCAAATGAAAACAACAGCTAAACAAGAATCCCCCCCTATCTCAGTTTGGGCCAATTTTCTGACCGTTTCAGCAAAGCTTAATCTGTTGGCAGAAGTGTTTAGGCCCATTAACAGCTAAAGTCACAGAGTCCACAACTCACCCTGCTGACAGTAAACAAGGAATTTGAGGAATGGCCTTTAAACAATGCCTAAGCCACAGACCATTTTGTCATCCAATGCTGTGAAAGGTGTATAGGCTGATGATTTTCTTCCTTGGGTTACAGCAATTTGAAAGACCCAGCTTCCCTCCCCTGAGTCCCCAGCACCCCTCCAGGCTTGGGTTACAACTGTTTTATTTGCCTTTCCAGCCCTACAGCTGTGGGATGGGTTATGCAGGTGTTCTCCCAACAAATGAGTCATTCCAGGGCTTCGTATTATTTATTTGTATTGACTGTCTTGCAGGCCAGGCCCCCCCTGTGCTGAAAATCTGGTCAATGTGATGCTCCGTACCCTGTAGGGGAGATTCTTGGATTTAATTTTGTTGGAGGAATATTGCGCCCAGGTCCTTCCCTTACAGAGTCATGGGCAAGAAGAGAAAATTTACCCTGAGGGAGAGAGATAAATGGTAATTGCTGAATAAAATAAATTGCTAAATAAAACCCATAAAGCTTGAGTCTCACTGGCAGGGCTGGTGTGTGGATGCTGGGGCTGCTAATGCCACCATATTTCTCTTTACTGGGCAGTGCCAAAGGAAGTCCCTTTGCACCCCACTGTCTGAATGGCACCCAAATTTAGCCCCTTGTCCTGGGAAAAGTAGGCCTTCAACCCAAAAGAGGATGTGGACAACTTCGTACCTGGAGCTGTTAGGAAATCACATCTCTGAAAACTCCTGATGCCAATGCCAACAGCATTTGCCTCCCATGTGCTTTTCCCAAGCTGAGCCATAGCGTGCACCCAGCAAAGAACTGAAGAGCAGCACGTTACAGACCCTGCCATGCAATGGAGAAAAAAGAAGCAAAAGCAAGGACTGAGACTCAGAATTAGCTCCCTTCACACCTGACCCAAAGATTATCAAAGGCAACAGGCTGAACAAATCAGTGCTAGTACTGAAGGGCCATTCCCAGATAAACCGTAAGTGCTAAATTTGGCTTCTGGTGCCATGTGAGATACCTTTTCATCTACTGGTTCTCCCCAGGAGAAACCAAAGGACAGGGAGGGGAAGAGAAGATGAAATGCTCTTGGGCTGCTTGAAGGTATCTCATCCTTTGACTTGTTCAGGTTGCATCCAAACTATGTTGCATCCACCAATGCCACAAGGGATCCCCATCAGAGTTATTGGGGAATGCGAGAGAAGGAAGGAAAAGAGAGAGGGAGTGTGAGGGAGTTGGCTGTGCCAGCAACGCGGTATTAGGCACCAGCCTGGAGCAGGACTCTTCATCACGCCACAGCTCTGGGCTGTCCACATTTCACTTCTCTACCTCTGCCGTTCATTGCCATTAAGAACAGATGAAAACACGAGGTTATTTTAGTACAGTGACTTCTGGGCAACAATTTGGCAGCTCTTTTCCCTGACTTTGCTACAGATTGGTTCAAAGTTTTCAACCAAAGCATGTTTTCCCCAGTAAATTAGCTATGTAGCAGATAAGATTCTGGGTTTTGTTGGAATATAAATGAAATTAAATGAAGTGAAATTAAATTAAACAAAAATTAATAAAATAAAATGGATTTTAAAAAAAAAGAAAATAAAATAAGAAGGCTTGTGGCCAAACTTTTTTACCCTATGAGGTACCATTTTTTACAATAAATCCTTGTGTTTCATGGCAATTTTAAAAAACAAAACCCGCTATCAGACACTTTATTAAATTGTGATATTCTTCCATGCCAAGCTTGCTTCATTTATATCTTTAGACCATCATGGTTAGTGACAATGGTAATTAAATGTGGGCAGGAAGGAGGTTGTGAGGCATTTTCACAGATGGAAACTGGGAACAACTGCTGTACCAGTAACGAGTTATAGGGGTGAAATCTAAACCTAGGTTTTCCAAAGATCCCTCCGTCTGATTCTCAGTAGCATGGTGCCATAAATTGACACCCGTGTGAAGAAATGGCTGTTGGATGCGGTGTTTGCTGGTGACACATGTCCCACCTCCTGGTGTGGTGGCACTATCCCACCTTGTAGCCCTTCATATAAGCGCTTAACTACAAGTCCATCTCTTCCCTGACTTCATATTCGAGCTGATGTGAACAGATGGAGAGGCAGGACATGAATTAGATAAATGAGAGCTGGAAGCACAAGGAAAGGATGAAAAACTGAGTTTGGCATAGAACAGATACCTCTATTAGCAGTACTAAGATCACAGTGATGTGTTTTGCCAGAAGAGTGTGACAGCAGCACTCCATGAAGGCCACTTTTTTCTGGACTGAAAACTCTTCCCTGGTCCTTATAATTCCCAAAATACCCACACCTTGGAAACAAAGTGGAGTTTATGCAGCAACCAAGCCTTTCAATCTACAAGACAGCATCAAAGAGGGCATCTAATCAAATTTTAAAAAGAAAGAAGCCGTAAAATTCAGATCAAACACTGATGGTTTTTTTTCTCCTATTTCTGACAGACTAGGACATTTCTTGGAAGAGTTTCCTCTAAAATGAAGAAATAAATCAGCATCGTAACCCCACAGCAGGACTTACTCCTGTCATGGTTTGGGGTCAGGGCACCTCCCAAATCTGCAACAGAACATTCTCTCCCCCTACCCACCCAAAAGGGAAGAAAGGAAATAAGGGAGAGAGACTTATTGATTAGGAAAGGAAACTAGAACAGCTTTACTAAAGTATGAAAATAATAATAAAAGGTAAATACACACAAATACGTACAAAACCAGTATCAAACTCAACTCCCCCGATGGTAAATCCGTCCCCGTCCCCACTGATGCTGTGGAAGGGCCCAGCAGCAGCCGGGAACCGGGAGCTGGATTCAGGGATGCGGCCCAGAACCTGGGGCCCAGCCAAGGCCTGAGCCGGGGGCTGAGACCGGGGCCGGAGGCCTCAGGGCAAAGCTGAAGCTGCCAAGGCCAAACCCAGCGAGGAAGAGTCCCGAAGCCGAGAGAGCAGCTCGAGCTCAGGGAAACAGAAGACAAGGAGCAAAATGGCGAAAGGGCCGAGACCCTCATGATCCCTCAGCTTTATACCGAATATGACGTAGATGGGATGGAATACCTTGCTGCCTAATTTAGGGTCACCTGTCCTGTTCGCTCCTCCCTGCAGGTGCAGCCTTTACTTTTCTGCACCCCTCAGTGTGGTACACAAAATCTAGCAGTGACCTTGGTTTGCACAGCAATCCTTGGTACTAACTCTAAACATGGAGCATTATCACTGCTAGAAGCAGACTCTCTGCAAAAACATGCTGCTAACTTCAGACAGACTTAGCTGAAAAACAGAAATCATAGAACAGAATTGTTCTGTTTTAACCCAAACTAGGACAACTCCCCTACATATATATACACACACAGATTTATAGACACAAATTAAATGCCTACAGTAAATCAGTTTGTGAGACACCACCCTGCAAGACGCTGATCAGGATGTCCTCCTGGGGAAAGGGTCTCAGGGTATCTGTAGGACTGTGGTGGGAGGGAAGCCCCCAATTCCTGGCCAGCCAAAATGAGGAGGCACATCTGTCACATCTGGCTTAGCAAGGCGAGGCACATGGAGGGCCAAGGAGTTTGATGTGTGGCAGCTGATGCAGGTGCACCTGAAGCCTAAATACCCAGATAAAATTAAATTAAGTTTTAGAGAAATACTGAAATGAAATCGGAAGAAACTTTGAACTTGGTGTGCTGGTGACTGCTTGGTGCATGGTTTAAGGATGGGACCATCATTAGGCATGGACAAGGGTTACAGAGGGAGAAACAGATGCTGCAGATATTTATATGTTGCTGTTTTCAGGGCGTAGAGCAGTTTTCAGCCTCCAGATGAAATGGCGCATCTCTGTATGACCCACACACTTGTGGTTTTGCATCTTAAGAAGAGGAAAGGCTCACTTTGGAGAGTGGGGCTTTCTGCCTTTTCACCTCTTCTCTTTGATTAGAAATGAAGTGAAAAGAGAAGCCTGGTTCAAACCTGTTAATCTAACGACTTGAGTAAGAGATGTTGAATGAATTAAAAAACTAACAATTACTAGAATTATCAGAGCGACAGACAGACAGGCAAAATATGATTAATATTGAACGCATAAGGACACATCGGCTAATTTGAAAGTTTTCACTCCAACTTTAGAAAGTCCAAAGATTTTATAGTTTTCCTTTCTGAGGCAGGTATAAAATAAAGCCTGATATTTTGCAGATAAAATATTTCTATCACAAGTGAAAATGATCTTGGTGTTCACAGCTCAGTCCCAGTTCATCAGAACTTGCAAATCAGGGACATCATGCTGTATTTCTGCCTGCAAGTGAAGAGAGATTTAATATCCCTGCACGGTTCAGGAGCCTTTTGGTGGGCAGATGGACCCTCCATCCATAAACGAGGGGTGACGGCTCTGCCTCAAAGTGAGACACAGGCTCAAAATGTGCCTCCTCAGGGAAAGGGTGGCATCCAAAGCACAAGGCTTTCAGCCTTGCCAAGTTCTCTGTGGGGTATGAGGAGCTTCTTTTTAGTTGCCTAAAACCAGCCACTCAAACTTTGCAAACACAAGTATTCACCCCAAACGCGAGCGTGGCATGAATCAAGCAATAAAAGTTAATCAGCATCATTAAATCTGTCAAACCAGCAGGTTATTAAAATTACCGCTATTCATTCTGAAAACGGGAACAAAAAAATTATGCTCCAGCTTTCTGAGCCTGTTTGTCTTGTTTTCCCACACTGCTTATGAATTACTACAGAATATTACAATGTCTTCCATCCATCTTCATTAGCATTGTGAGCAAATTGTATTGGGCTGTAATGCAGCATTTTTTTGGGGGGTATTGTACAAACATATATGATGTACAGAAAATGGGCAATTTAATATGAAAAGAATATTGTGCCTCAGAATTTTTATTTTCTAAACAGTCATTTCAGTTGGGAATTATTGCATGATTTGTGCATAATTTCTCGTGGATAGTTATTTAAATATAAATAGGGGAAAATATGTAATTCCATATGGTGGCTATCTACCCTTTCTTGATGCCTCTCCATATTTTTAATAGTGCAATAAACAAAAGATAAAAACATCTCTAAGCCACACACTAGTCAAAAGAAGATAATTGTGCCTGTATGTGTTTATTGTAATTTGAATGTGCTTCAATTAACTTTCCTCAATATTTCCCAGTTCTTTTAAAAGAAACTTAAATTGGTTTTTATTTTGTGAAATTTGTTTTCTGTGCAAGAGGGGAAAAAAAATAGCGCAGTGCCTTTGTTTACCTCATTATGGATACATCCTATCCAGGAGCAAAGCTGCAACTCTTTATACCCAACACTTTTTATTTTTAATTATTTTTTCAATTCTCATGTGCTTCTTCTTATACTTTAAGTAAAAATATCAGGTTTCTAGTGCTCCCTAAGAAGAAGCAGCTCATCATCGCTCAATATATCACATATCAAAGGGCAGCAAAACATGAAAATGGCAGAAAAGCAAACTCTTACACTTTGGCATTGCAGCCACTTTTAAAAGATGAGAATTTATTACCCTTTCCTCCCACAAATCATCAGGGCGACTGGAACAGAGAGAGCATATACAGAATGCTTGTTGTAATTAACCTTGAAGGCTTTTACTTAAACAAGGTCAAACATTTTAACAGCTTTATAAATCAAGGTTGGGTTCGCACTGCTCTGTAGTATCAGGCTAATGACAAAATGCAGATGGAATACTTATTAAATGGCATTTATTTACAGAAAATATATCCCACAAGCTTCTGAGAGTCACACTTGCCGGCTGATCTAGCACCAACACACACAGAGCTCCAGCCCCAACCAAACTGCCCCAAGGTGACCAGCCTGATGTGTTTTTGTTAAGTGCTACCAAGGAGCCAAGCTCAGGTACCAGTAAATGAGGTCATTTGCAAGCTAACTGCATTTTTAGCATGATTACAAAATTCCAGGAGGTAGATTACAACCATCTCAGTATCTGCTGTTCTGTCTTTAATTTTGACCGATTTTTATTTACTTTTCCTTCTACTTTAGTCAGGTTTTACTGGAAGGAGAATGAAGGAGTACGTCTGAGGTGAATAAGATGAACTTCTTCTTATTGAGTAGCTAACCTTTATCAGTCTCTAAAAATAACGCCCTTGGATTCCTCCGGCCATCCTGGGTTATCTTCTCCTTCTTAATAAAAAAAGGCCATCAGGAGTAATTTTTCCTGGCTGAGGAACATCACACTAGGTTTTCTATTTTGCACTCTAAATCAAGGGTAGCTTTCAAGTCCCCCCATTCATAATTTCACATGCTCTTCAGCGTACCAGAGCATAATGAAGAATATCATCAGCCACAGTGCCTGACATGGCTGCTTTACATGATGGTCCCGCTCTGCAGACATCCCTTCTCAAAAATCCTCTCTTTGAAGTCAAGAGAAGATCCACGTGGACAATAGAATCCCCTCTATATGTGTGACCACTAGTGGTAAAATAGCCGGCGTAATTTCCTTAAATTATTCAGATAATTTCTCCTCAAGTATTTCCTGGCTCTTAAGCGTTTTTTCTCAGCCCTGTGGTGTATGAGTTACACAGACCCTAAGGGATGCTCATTATGCACCATGCTTGCTCTCTTACGCTTCACATCTGGGTTACCACAACCACTTCTTAGTGTAAGCTCTGAGTCCCTGGAAACATCGATACAACTACAGTTGAGATCTTTACCTAAACCTCCTCCCTTTCACCCAACCACAATCTATTGCATCACAAAATCCCACATCTTAGCAGGGTCAAGGGTGGGCACTGAACTGGGTGAAGAAAGAAACATTTTTTGACATCCATATTCATAATTCTAATTGACGTCTCCTTTTGTCTGTTCCCCTTCTGTGCCCTCCGACTATAAACGTTCAAGAATCTGTAGTAACCCTCAGAAAAAAAAATAAAATAGTTGTGCTAAATGAGATTTCTATGTGTGGGTGTTTAAGTATCTGCGTGAAGCAAATTTCTACCCTCTTCTCATCAGAATGGGAAGGAGACCATGTGAGTGATGTGACCAATTACCACTGAGCACCCCAGAGCAACTTCTGAATATTCACATCCAATCGCTACTTTGGTGGAACAATTGGTTTGAACGGTATGAAAAGGCAATGATGTCAAATGCGTGGCATGATTAAACGCAGCGAAATTACCAGCCGGTGAGCTGAAAAAGAAGTTGTTTCCTTTCCAGGGTAATTCTGCTTTTGAATTTCGCTCTGATGAGAGCAGGAAACACCCTAATCTATCGAGTGCAGTGGAGTTTTGGAGGCAGCATGGACATGAACATGCATGGGAGCTTTGATACAGGTACAGCAAGTCAAACGTTTCCTCTTCACTCTGATCCTCATGCAGGACAATCTGCCACCCCAGGTAGAACAACCCAGTGGCCCAATTTTGCAAGCACACTGTGATGCAAATGCAATTCAAATCAAAGATTTTTAGGGGCAAGTATCCAGAGGTTGGACTAGATGACCTTTAGAGATCCTTTCCAACCCAAACCATTCTATGATTCTATGATTTTCTCGATAACCAGCAAAGGCTACATGTTTTCCATCAGTATCAGATGCGTTTGGGAGCTCTTCTGCTTTCTGTACAGACAAGGAACGTGTAAGACACACAGTCCTGCTGCTTGGTTCATGCCTTTTTCTGTCATCACTGAAAATGGTATGTACTCTTTAAAAAAAATAATTCCCTCCTGTTTTAAAAATGCACACACCATACGTTATAGTTTAGTAGCAGCCCCAGTTTTACGACTGAGTCATTCAGATCCAAGCATTGGGAGAAACAGCAATTTTTTTATTGTAGCACACAGAGAAGTGTGTGGTTCTCAGATGGCAGAAGGGAGCTGGGAACACACATGAGGAGAAAAATGTAATTCATCCTCCTGGATCATATTTTAGGCTGAGCCCTCATCAGAGAGAGTGGCCACAGAAACACTGCCCACCTCTGACTGCTCAGGTCTGGGGCCAGCTCTGAACTTCATTTCTCTCTTCCTGGTCCCCTTTGGGGAAGGTGATTGTGCACACTCTTGTACTTTAAAATAAAAGAAAAAGGCTTTTTTCTTAACAAACCACTCTGCTGCATTTTTTGAATGTGTGAAAGGCTTCTTAACCATGATACAGGAGGCTCGGATGAGGATATAGCCTGTATAAAATCCTCCTTGGAACTAGGGAACTTTTTCTTTTCCTTTCTTCTTGTTTCCTACCCAGAGAATTGAGCTAATTTTCCCTATCCATAGGCTCCCCCCATCCTCTCAAAAAAAGAAAAAAAAAAAAAAGAGAGAAAAAAAAAGAGGGAGGGGGTAGACTGTATTCACTAATTATACATCCTGAAAAGAATTTGGTTCAGTGTAAGATGATCCTAGTGATATGCTAATCCTTTTTTCTATTGGTGCAGCCTGAAGCCTGTGTCTAACATTTTTTTCAACTGTATGACAATAAAAGTTGTGGCAACAAAAGAAATAAATGGGCAGCTAAAGAAGGTATAGCTGAAACACATGGCAGACCAGTTCTCTCCTCTCCTTCTGGCTGCTCTTTTGTAGGCTCTGGTTTGGTATCCTCAAGTCAATAGCCGAAAGCCAGCCACCTTAGCAACTTAGTATGACACCCAAGCCCTCTCTCTTTACATTCATGAATAGTCAGCAAGCAGCAGACAAAATAGAACTAATCTTTTTTGACAGAATTGTTCAATTTTAGAGGAAAGGCTTTTGAGGCACCTTCCATACATTTGCAGAATATGGAGACAACAATGGCCACCATCACACGTTACAAAAGGACGACCAGGGGTGTTGAGGGCGCACACACGCACCCACGACGGCCCTCTCGGTAAAATATCGCAGCTAAGTTCAAGCGGCTGCAGGATATGCCCATTGTTAGATGGAAAGCTGGCAGGCAGGAAAAAATAAATAATTATACAAAAATATATACACGTAAAGAATCTCCATTGTTTTGCTGCTGATTATTAAGCATCCGCATCCCTATAATGAGCAATTAGGGTTATTTGTCTTGATTAACAAAAGTTACGAGAGTTGATTAATATCCACTCTTTAATTTCCTGTCATAGGCTGATAACTTCATCTTTTTGTTTTCTTTTCTTTTTTCCCCTCCTTTTCTTTTTTTTTTTTTTTGACCAATGATGCTTATTGTGCAATGTATTCAATCCAGCAGGTCCTCGCCTGCATTGAAAAGCTGGTTTTACCATTTCAAAATCCTGTAGCACAACAGCCACTCACAAGTCTAGTATGTTCAGAGAAGGACATTCCTCCTTTTCCCTTCTCTCCTCTCCATTTAAAGGAAGTCATAACTCCATCTCCAAATACAGTCTGAGCAGGAAAGAGAAGGAAATAATAATAATAATAATAACAAAATAAAAATCTACCCAGTCCATGGGCAAACCCAGAAGTTAGCAACATGGTCCATGCAGCTGCAACACTACATTTAAAATTCAGTTTACTCCTAGGAAGAGGGCTAATCCTGCCCCTGTAATTCCCTACAGCCAAAATGTACCCCCCTCCCTGAGTGACAGTGCAATGCAAAGACACTCGCACGCTTATCTTCCCCAACCAGATGGCCGACTTGGATCAATGCACACACGCCACGATCAATGGGAGCGATAAAGAATTAGGAAAACAGTGGTACATGCTCCCAGAAAGCTTGTACACTGCATAATTATTTTATGATTCTACACATGGCTACATGTGATACTGGAGTCAAGAAGGAAAAGGATAATTAGAGAGCCAGAAAGCACCCGTACTGCACTGCACACTTTGTCAGTCAGCAGTTCCCACTCGGCTCAACTCACCACCGTTATCTCCTCTCCTGCCCCCTTGCAAACGAATTTAGGGAATATGTAAAATATGAGGGGGAGGCGGCTTCTGGGTTACAGAGACAGGATGCAGGAGATTAGCGTGTCCTGTGATACGACAGCAAAAGTTTTGGTGTGAGGGATGGGGTGGGGTGGGCTGTGCGAGCATCGCTTGGGAGCGGAGCGTGGGGTGGCATCCGCAGGGCTGCATCTGAGCCCTTCTAGGGCTTTGTTGGGAGAGGGACATACTCACGCCCATTCAATGAAATATAGCTGTGCGTGTTACTCTCTGGATTTGGGTTGTTTGGTGGGGATTTTTTTTTCCTCCTTTCCTCCCGGCAGCAATTTTGTGATTGGCTCCTTGTATCCAGTCTATTTGTCATCACGCCGCTGAGCAGAAAAATGGGGGTGGGGGAAGAAAGAGCTGCTCCCCCAGACTGATTGAATGACACAGACTAAATATCAAAGCGTTGGATGGTTACGACTGTGAATCTGGATGCCAAAGAGCACATGACCAAGCTTCGGGAGCAGAACAATGCCAGGCAGAAAGCTGCCCTGCGTGGCAAGGCAGGCAGCGAGAAATCACCGCGCTAAGCACTTTGCAGAAAACACCTCGTCACCGCCTGATGCCACCAACACGTCCTCACCCTGTCGGCACCGGGTGTAATACCACCCTGAAATTGCTGATGGGGACAGATGGATGACAAGCAGATAGGCTGTCATCAGCATCAGAGGCAAAGATGGGTCACCCTTCTCCCTCTGAGTGCCCTCATGGACAGGAACGTCTTGCTGGCTGTCAGGTTGGTGGTGGGACCTGGGGTCACGGCATGATGTTGCTGTGCAGGGGGTAGGCAATTATCCAAAAAGAATTATGGAGACCTCAACTACTGACCAGTCAAGGAGCAGAGAGGTGTGAAGGAGAGCTGGAGCTCAAAGGGGCATGGGGTAGGCCTCACTGTCCCTTCCACAGCTGCCTTTTCTCCTGGGGACTCAGTGCATGCTGCAGAGGTGTCATCTTCGGAGACCACAGTCCAGAGACACCTGCCCAGGTCCTTCTGCAGGGATGTGGCAGAGGGGCTCACTCCACGTCTCCTCACATCTGTCCCAGTCCGCTCCTCCAGCATTTCAGCCCAGCAAGGCCAAACTAGGCCTTGCAGTAAAATAAATGAACTGACATTGTGGTGGTGACATATTTGGAACTGTCTGGGTTAAATATGAAGGTTTAAATGTCCACTTAAATGTGAAGATTTAAAATAGGACAGTTGAGGTCTCATCTGCTGGCATTTGACTTGAATCAAGATCAGAGCTCTTGCCCTGACGTGTGGAACAAGACACCTCTGATGTACACCCACACTAAAAGTAACCCAAAAAGCATCTGCACTTTTCTCCTCCCCTCAAACAAATGTCATTGCATGGGCAAATGCACATCAAACTTCAACAGCTTTACTAGTAGAAACCACCATTATGAACATATCTATGAGGCTGAACTGGTGATCAGAGCTACCCCACGCATGATAAGTCACTCATTAAATCAGTTACTGCAGCTCCAAACCCAAACACACTTTTCTGCTTGTTCATAAAGTTTCCCATCATCCCAGATCTCAGATTAAAACACCCATGAAAGCTTGGCTGACCCAGCAATATTTTGCCCTACTAAAATCACATGTATATAAGAAAGATGAGAAAGAACGTCATGAACTGGATCAATTTAAGCAAACCTCCTCCACTGAGGAAATCATACAGTGTCAGCTCTGCGTGTGAGGATAATTATTCAGGCAACACTGCCTGATGCAAGCATCATTCTGGGAGCTGAGCAGCACAAGTAGGTCCAGCTGGGGTGGGGATGAACAGTGGTGGTGGATAGGTGAGGTGGGACACATAATGATACTAACTCACCCAAGTCTTCATCTCTTCTCTTCCAGAGGCTGGTGGTATCTGTGAGGAGGAAGATAAAAGTGACACTTAGAGGCATGTCTACATCAAGGTGCACTTTTACTATATCTAGCTCAAGGGCCCACCTCAATTGGGTAAGTCTTCTTGGAGCATTTAGAGTCCTGGTCATCTGTCTGTGGCACCTCACCCCCTATTCCCAACCCACTCTGATGGGTATGTAATATTTGCTGGTGTAGATGGTCCAGATGTCAGTGTCAAAACAGCGTTACTCTACCTGAACTATTACGCATTTTCCCAGGTCTTGGAGACACAGCTTCTCTGGAGGAGGGGGACAGTGCATAAGTGAAATGTCATTAGTTTGACCACTATGGCTTTTTCAATTTCTTATTCAAAATATCTCTGTCCCCCCAAAATTACTTTTTGGGCAGATATGAAACTTTTGTTGGTGCTTTTTGTTTCTTTTGATGTTTTACAGTTGCATATTGAAAAAATACACAATATTTCCCTTCTTTTAAAAATGCCTTCTTTTGGTAGAAGTTTTATTAAAGACTTCTCACAAAATGAATATTTATCCTAAAAGTAGATCACTTTTCAAAGTTCTTCCATTTGTTTTTCTTTTTGTCAAAAAAAAAAAAAAAAGATAGGCGCTTCAGACAGGAAAGGGAACTATTTCCGAAATTTCTCATGAGAAATAATTGCCTCCACTAATCATTGTTTCCACAAAGAAAAGGCTCTTTAGTGACACAGGTTCTGCCTTTGGAGTTGGCATCATACTGGGTAACAGCATAATTAGAAATAGAGAGATGTAATAACTCTCCAGGTTGGAACAGATCTGTACAAGATCAGTTTTGCCTCACTTGGATGTGGACTATCCATTTCTGGAGTGCAATTTAATTACTTCTGTGGTAGCAGGTGGTAAGTTCTGCATCTCCCCTGACTGGCAAAATGCCTCTTCTCCTCCTCAGTCTAGTTCCCTGTGCCTTTACTAAGTCCATCCTCTTCCTCACTGGGTCTGTCTCCATCACTCAGTATGTTCTTGCTGTAGCAGCTACAGCAGATGGATTCTACCATTAGTTTTGGTAAGCAAAGACCTGGAGTCACAACTGCAACCAAAGAAACCACTCTGCAACTCAGAATAGGATATTTTTATCCAACCTGCTCTATATTAGTTACCCTTCCTAACACAGAATTAAATAACCTGACAGATGTCCCACATTTTGCCAGCTGCTTTTGGTTCCTTAGGACAGGCAGGGATGACTAGAAGGTGTGGGACACCATGGCCGTGTCTGCTTTCCCTTGGCCAGGCCTCTCCCAGAGGTTTTGGGTATCACACATCTACCTAGGCATTCACGCTAGGATGGCTGGATGAATCACCCTTCCTTAACACAACTGTGTTTGTGTTTTCTGGTGAGGTTGGACCATGTCACTCATGGAGTAACCTGTACTTTACATGCCATGGTGTCTGCTCTCTATCAAGACTGGAAATGCAAATGCATGTCCTATCATAAGAAAGGATGTGGAAACACCTGGGGATCAGCTGATGAGATGCTAGGAAGCAATCCTACCACAGAGCAGCTCATGAACCAACCTCGGCTGTGGATTCTGGAGGGGATGGGACCACATACAGTTAGTTCTATGTGGAAAGCTCCCTGATGAGGAAGGCCTCAAGGTAGGTGCTATGACAGGTTTCTCCAAACTCATTTCCCAAAGTCTACCAAGTAAAAGACAAATCTGGAAGAAGAGAATAACTACCTGCAGGCCAACGCTCAGAGATCTGTCCCATGTTACAAACGAAGAGGACAGGTGTCTCTCAGTATCTGCATATGAGATATCACTATGTTGTGAGTGATGAAATATGACACTGATGTCTCTCCAGGAGACTTACAGTATTTTCTGAAATCAAAGGAAAATACTTTTTACTTCTTAGCTATTGAGAGCACATGGGACTTGAATTCTCAGACTGACAGATATAAGTAGGTTGGCAGAGAAGCAACACTTTTGTTTGTATCTTGTCCATTTGTTGGTTTGTGGGTTTTTTCCTCTTATTCTCTTTCTTCTCTTCCATTATTTCCTACTTAATCTTAGGTTCCAGTTCTGGCCTTGAAGAATAACGCTGTTACCGGAGAGCAGTGCCCTGGACTCATGGAGGCTTTCNTCTGTACAAGATCAGTTTTGCCTCACTTGGATGTGGACTATCCATTTCTGGAGTGCAATTTAATTACTTCTGTGGTAGCAGGTGGTAAGTTCTGCATCTCCCCTGACTGGCAAAATGCCTCTTCTCCTCCTCAGTCTAGTTCCCTGTGCCTTTACTAAGTCCATCCTCTTCCTCACTGGGTCTGTCTCCATCACTCAGTATGTTCTTGCTGTAGCAGCTACAGCAGATGGATTCTACCATTAGTTTTGGTAAGCAAAGACCTGGAGTCACAACTGCAACCAAAGAAACCACTCTGCAACTCAGAATAGGATATTTTTATCCAACCTGCTCTATATTAGTTACCCTTCCTAACACAGAATTAAATAACCTGACAGATGTCCCACATTTTGCCAGCTGCTTTTGGTTCCTTAGGACAGGCAGGGATGACTAGAAGGTGTGGGACACCATGGCCGTGTCTGCTTTCCCTTGGCCAGGCCTCTCCCAGAGGTTTTGGGTATCACACATCTACCTAGGCATTCACGCTAGGATGGCTGGATGAATCACCCTTCCTTAACACAACTGTGTTTGTGTTTTCTGGTGAGGTTGGACCATGTCACTCATGGAGTAACCTGTACTTTACATGCCATGGTGTCTGCTCTCTATCAAGACTGGAAATGCAAATGCATGTCCTATCATAAGAAAGGATGTGGAAACACCTGGGGATCAGCTGATGAGATGCTAGGAAGCAATCCTACCACAGAGCAGCTCATGAACCAACCTCGGCTGTGGATTCTGGAGGGGATGGGACCACATACAGTTAGTTCTATGTGGAAAGCTCCCTGATGAGGAAGGCCTCAAGGTAGGTGCTATGACAGGTTTCTCCAAACTCATTTCCCAAAGTCTACCAAGTAAAAGACAAATCTGGAAGAAGAGAATAACTACCTGCAGGCCAACGCTCAGAGATCTGTCCCATGTTACAAACGAAGAGGACAGGTGTCTCTCAGTATCTGCATATGAGATATCACTATGTTGTGAGTGATGAAATATGACACTGATGTCTCTCCAGGAGACTTACAGTATTTTCTGAAATCAAAGGAAAATACTTTTTACTTCTTAGCTATTGAGAGCACATGGGACTTGAATTCTCAGACTGACAGATATAAGTAGGTTGGCAGAGAAGCAACACTTTTGTTTGTATCTTGTCCATTTGTTGGTTTGTGGGTTTTTTCCTCTTATTCTCTTTCTTCTCTTCCATTATTTCCTACTTAATCTTAGGTTCCAGTTCTGGCCTTGAAGAATAACGCTGTTACCGGAGAGCAGTGCCCTGGACTCATGGAGGCTTTCCGAAAATATTGGTGCCATCTTCCATAAAACATTTTAAACACATGCTATTTGTTTTTAGTCTCCCCTCTGGTTTTACACCCTACAAAGAGGACATTTAATATGTACAATAGAATTAATAGGCATGCAATGTAAGCAGGACTTACATTCAAAATACACTTCCACAAAACAAAGGAGCAGCTGTGAAAATGTAGAGTCTGCTGAAAATTTTTTACTTGGCTATCACATTTGCTGAAAGATTTACTCTGCAAAGTTTTATCTAATTTCCCATTCATTCAATTAAGCAGAGAGATAAATGCCCAGATCCCAAGAGATCAGGGGAAACTATGTTTAGCTCTCCCTCACACTTGAGATCAAGACTGTCTTCAGTTTCATGATGATCGCTATAAAGTTCACGTTTACAGGCTCTGCGCTGCTGATAGATGAACACCTACAACTTCCACCAAATCCTATGGGATCTGGAAGTACTCGGGATCCTGCAGACCTTTCCAGATCAAGAGGATTCAAACCATGTATGAAACAAACCCCCATTCAGCAAGGCTAGAGCAACCTTGTTAGGATAAGGACCTGAGCAACCTGATGTACTGGGAGGGGTTGGAGCTAGACAATCTTTAAGGTCCCTTCCAACCCAAACCGTTCTATGAAACTGTGATTCTATGTTTCTAGGATTTTATGTTTCTGTGAATGACATTTCAGCTCTACGGGGAGGAACGGCCAAAACTCATGGGTTACCAGAGCCATCGGTTGAGAGTCAGAACCAAGCACCCACCAAAATCTCTTGAAAATGAATGACACGGCAAAGATAAGTCAGAGGAAAAGAGAAAAAAAAGAAAGTTAATCTCTTTTTCCCTTCTATCTGTGTCACACAGCCTTATCAACTTGCTCAAGCAAAGGCAGGAAGATTTTTGAACAAACCCAGAAATGTTTGCTAATGTTTTGTTGAATATCAATCCAGAACTCTGCATTCTGCTCTGACAATTGGAACAGGTTTTAGCCATTGGGATAACTATTTTCTGGAGTTAGCTATCTATTTAAAGATAAACTATGGATCTTGTGAAACCTTGAAGTCTGTGGTACATGCAGCAGATCCCCTCAGAGTCTCACACTGCTGCTCCTTCCTCAGAAGGGTGACAAGCAGGTAGAAATAGAGAACACAGAGTGAGCACAGCCAGAGATTCTGTGAAGGTGATTCCTGGTCGCTTTTATGCATCAGGAGAAGACATGGTTGAGATATTCTTATGTCCCACCACACAGGCAAAGGTTGGGAGTCCTTGAAGCTGTTAATCTGAGCAGACTTGAGGCCAGTAGGTTCCATGGATGCAGAAGGAATAATGGCTGACCATCACACTGAACCTACCAGGCTATAGCTGGGGGATGATAGAGGTTTGCTAGTGCCAGCATTACTGTAGAAGCTGCAGAAACGCAGACATGTTACACGTCTTTTCCAGCCTCAATAATTCTGTAATTGTGTTACAATTCAACCCTACAATGAAGTGTCTTTGAAGGAACAGCCTTAGAACAAACCTTTTTTGTCCTCATGTCTTCTAATTCTACCAAGGTTTCTTGAGTCGCCCTGGGTCCTCATGCATGGCACAAACATATAACAAAGAACTGTATGTGCCTTACTGATTTTATGTCTAAATGTAATACAGATTCTGGGTTGCAAGAGTTTTTCCTGCAATTTACACCTCCTGTATTTGCATCAGTAATGGGACTGGACAATTCCAGCACCCAACAGATCAAAGGGAAATGGAATTTACTGCAGTCCTGGTAGGCAAGATGTTTTCAGGTCCTCTTTTTCAAAACATTATCATACAGCAGAAGTGTGGAATAGCAGCTCCCGTATGTATTCAAGGCAAAGTAGTAGGTTTGATGAGACCGCTACCTCTCATACTGATCTGCATTGTCTTAGTATGTTCTTCTGTTCATCCATTTGGTGGCTTTAAACTTCCACTTGGATTGAAAGGTCTCTGAGGATGAAAAAATCTTGGGTATTTTTCCCTTTAAAAGCACAATAACCCACAAACAGGGTGTAGTAATCCCGTGACATTTCTCCTACTGCTGCTATAACTACTACTGTAATTTGCATTGATTCTTTCTTGATATTTTGATTTAGAATTAATTTCCAAAACCATCCTCAGGTATTGAGAAATTTGCAGATTTAGGTGTCAGGTAAAAAACACGGTTATTTGACAGCACTAAACTAAAGTGTTCATTCATGTACCAAAGCATGAAAACTTTGGGATGCTAAATAGACTTTCTTGGATTGTGATGTGTGTTTGTAAAAAAAAAAAAGGCAGAAAATAAGACAAATGATAGAAAGTACCTAAGATATTACTCTAAATTTTACCCAAAATTTCTGATTAAACATATGTGAATACATTGTCTGGTTTTAATAAGCTTGAAAACATCATCAGCAATTAACTGGCAAACCAGAATAATGTTGCATAGTCAAGCAAGGGTAATCGTGCTCATTATATTCTCAGAGATGAGGCTGATTAAAAAGAAAAACACTGTTTTCCCTGAAGTTCATTTACAGTATTTAGGTGGAATCAGTGCTGAGTTCATAGGCATTAATCAGACAAACGGCTTCACACAGAAACTGCTCGGCAAGCTGCGACTGCCTCGCACGCTGTCAACACCCACGATGGTGGACACATGCATCGCTTTTCCCAAGGCTGTCAGTGCTCTTTTTCCATTCCACCTGAAATATCCTTATTTATCCCTCAAGAAGTAACACCAGCTTCTTTTCTTTCTGCACTGCGGAGAGAAAGCATTGAGGGACAGTAGGGTGCATGGATACCTCTGTGAAACTGTTCTTTGGAGACAAAATTATCTCAGTGAATTTACATGGGAAGAAGAGTATGGTGGAATCTCGTTCTTACGGAAAGGGGAAGAGCTAATTATTTTTCTACAGTGACATAATTATTGTCATCCAGGAATGTGAAAGAGGCAACGCCTGCAGGTAGAGACACGAAGATCAACTGACGTAACGGAGAAAAGGACAAACTGCAGGACATCCAAAGCATTTTCACAACAAAACGTTTCATGGTTTTTCTAATCCAAAGCTGGGATTTTGAGGTTTGGATTTTCCACTACTGTCCCTTTCCAAGATGGGACAAACTATCTGGACCACCCTGAAAAATTACAACTGCCTTTTCAACCAGAGGGCACACGCACCCAGTAAATGGTGACTCTATAAAGGAATCGCCTGCTTTGTCTGGACCTTGCTCTGCATATGAACAAGCACTTCACCCCTTCCCCTTGTCCTCGCCTCTTATTTCCATAATTACCTGCATTTATTGCTTACTGTGAATAAGATGCATTTAATGCCTCAATTTATTCAAATAGGGTCTGCAGCTGTAGGTGCTCAGTGTTGCACCTACAGGTTTCTTTAATGGCTTGATCCTGGCTTTCTTATCCAGTATAACTAAGCATCAGCTTCCTCCAGGGATATACAACCTCATCTCCAAGCCAGCAAACTTTCAGTAGTGTCAATATTTTCTTAGCAATGTCTATTGCTTTTTGTTTAAGAAATATGTGCCAATATGATGCCCGCACCCACATTTTCAACAGAGACCTTAAATTGCACTCTTATTTTACCTATTCTCTGTGCCTTGTCTTTTTAAGTTCTGTTTCTGAAAAATTTCTTCTCTGTCCCAGAAAAGAAAGAGTATTATTATGATTTTGTGCAAACTAAATTTTTAAATTTATAGTGTGTTCTTTAAATTTCTATTTTGTGCAAATATTTTGCATAGAAGTCGCATTTGCAAACATGAGAAATGATTCATAATATTTCATGAAGATATATAGAGGAAACAAAGAAAGGAATATGCTGAGGTTCATTGCCAAATTCAAATCTCCACCCAACCAATAATTCACCAACGTAATTCCACGAAGGACAAGGGAGTCACGTCAGCTCAATCTTGAGTAAGAAAGTTCAAGGAAGAGGCTCTGAGCCTTTAAACACAGATTCCTTTTATGAAAAGAGTCAGGAGGCAGCAATTAAACTCAGTTACATTGGGATGAACGTGCCCTCCCCATGCCCAGCTCAGAGACCACACACGTGCCAGATGATTCTCGGGGGATGAATGTATCCTGCTCTGGACAAGGGCCGGGTCAGTTGTAGCCAAAAACTCTTTGAGGTTTTGGCTCAAAGGTGCAGCCCTGTGAAATACTTAGAGAGACAATCCTGCACCATGCAGTCCATCCTGATGAAGTTGCCCCTTTGGGAGTACTCAGGACATTGACCCAATTTGAACAGCTCCTCAGCATTAGCATAGACCCATTTCAAGCAAGGTCTTTGAACACCAGTTGCCTCCAAATTCCATTACCTCTCTCCCTGCTGGGTTTTGTGTTTTAAGTATCAGGCAGGGGCTGGGAGAAGAAAAGAAAAAGAAAAAAAAAACTAGTAAGTTAAATCCTGAGCTCAAATAATTAGGCATGTTCTGGTTAGTTCTCTAAACTCTTACTTATTGCTGTTTCTCCATTCTACAGAATATAATCTGATTTTTTTTTTTGTCAGGCTTGACACACAGGTCAGTTAATCCAGAGGTTCGTAAGTATGTATGAGCCAGAGAGAGAGGCAAACACCAACTTTGAATGTGCTTGTCACAGCACTTCATCTTTGTTTGCAGCCTCATCTGACGTACAAGCAAATTTCAGAGTCATCCTTGCTTGCAGCTACTCTAAGAAAACTTCACTTGGAGAGTGAAAGAAATGCAGGATGACTTTGCTGTCTGGCAGATAATCTTAAGGGTAACAAGAATATCTCATCCTTTGTCCCTAACAAGAGGCAGGCTTGGGGTTGCTGGATAATTTTCATAGGGAAACTGCTCACAGAAAAGTGCTGTGTGGACAGAGGACAGTTTTAGCTCCACACTGAAAGGTAGTGGGTACTTTTATTTCATCGGGAGATGAAGATCCAGCCCTGGCCTGGTGGGGATTAATTGCTTTTGAAAATTAGTCCACAAATACAAGACAGTTGAAGGAGTGAAGTCCAGCTACTTTGACTGCTTAAAGTTTTTTGCTTGTGTTCAGCAGCAAGTATTGAAATGTGGTGCCTGGCAAATACAGGGAGAAAGGGTATTTCTGCTATATAACCAACACTTTTTTGCACTCCACAATTACTCTCCATCATTACACTCCATCATTACTCTCTGCAAATGAGGGCACCAATGCTCAATACTTGTAAAGACCTACGTGAAGGCAGAACGTACCTATCAAAGCCAAGAGCAGCTCCTCACACAGATTAAAGCTCTGCTGCTGTGGGGTGTTCTACTTGCATTCACTTCAACCAGATTGCAGCGTGACCCATAAGATGTCAACCCTGGGGTTGTAAGTATCAAATCTGGACCTCAACTTGTCTTCATCAAGGACTTCTCAAGCTGCAAGTTGGAAGGGAGGGGAATTTGCACAGTTTGTACCACATGGCTGTGTGTCACCCAATCTTGTATTTCAAACTACCAGCCAAGTCTTAACTGCAGGAAGATCAAGGACAACTTGCTTAGAGTAGGTATCTATCCTCTGCAGTGACTGGAGCTACAAATCCGACCTTTAGTGCAACTCAGCTACATGCACTAGACACGTCTAGAAGGTATTGCAGTTGAGTAGTGCGTGTATATCTACATTAAGATGCAATATTTGCACTTCAACCTTGAGCACAGCACGGCCATTTTCATTCATATACTATTCCCACTTTATACTGGTTCTTACACAGTGCACATCACTGGGCACAGTTGTTTGCTCTTCACTCCTTTTCAGTGGCGTTTGCTGCATTGGTTGGGTTTTTCTTCAGAAAAAGAATTCTTACCTTGTGC
>WEIS01028899.1:0-10449 GCA_013389965.1 Todus mexicanus
TCCCTTCCAACTCAAACCGTTCAGTGATTCTAAGAAATTTTTCACTACTGTAATGATGCTGATACCTACAAAATATGGGGAAGCCTGAATCATCAGAGAGGGACCTGAACCTGCTTATGCAGCTGTCACTGGAACCATATCATAAACATGACAAACTTCATGCTGTTAACACAAAGGTTAAACAACAGCTACAACATGCATGTTCATCACCTCTATTGCTTTCTTCTCTAAACAGTATTTAAATATCATTCATGTCATAGCCCTCATGGCTGAGAGGAGACTATTTTCCTCCAGGACATCCTCACAGATACAAGGAGCATCCTCTTATACCAGGGGAGCAGGCTGGATCATTTGAAAAGGAAAGATCTCTTGTTTTCAGTGTAAAGTGAAGAGAAGACAGGCTGATGCAGGTACAGAGGAGATGAACATTGAAGGTGCACTGGCCCACCCAACAGTCTCATCTGCCTTGGCCAGAGCAGTTGCATCAATGATGTTTTAAAACCTCCTTTCTCTGAGATGAATTATGAAACTGTGAATTGAATATGATGTACCTTTGGCTTGTATAATCTATTTTCCAAACAAAAAGAATCACAACACCAGGAGCTTTTTGCGGTAGGGAAGTTATAACTGTGACCTCAGCCAGTGGCAAAACATGGTCCCATGTCCTATGAGAAGCACTGACAAGCAATGGTAGATGTCACACTGCTCAACTGCCCAAGACGAACCACAACTCTGGTCATAGGCAAGAGCTGTCACCACCATCTAAAGCAGAAAACTGAGGAAAGTTTGGGTGTCTTTTTTGTATTAAATTACAGTCCTCTAATGTGATTCATGCTATGGCCATCATTACTAAACTTCCAGAAATGTTCAAGTTGATGTTCTGCTTAAATAAGTATGATATAGAGTGACTGCAAAGGAAGTCTAGAAGATAAGAGAATAGCATATTTTTTCTGTCTGACTTATCATGACTGGTATGACCATGGGTGACAGTCACTTTGGCTCTCTCTGAGTTAATTTTAGATCTCCCTGAAAACTGCATGTTGTCTGCAAAAAATGATATCCCAGGTAAACACAGTGTACGCCCAAGGCATTGGCCTGTGATAGCCTGTAGAGATGATGCTAAATTTATATCTGAGGCTAAATCAGTATCAGCAAAGGCAAGATCAGATTTGCAAGATTCATACCCTTTTGCTCTCAGAACATGCATTTGTGTCAATTTCAACTGCTTGCACATTCCCACTGATTAATCTATGTGTAACACTTGTGCATTACCTTTGAGCCCACTGCAGTTCACACCAGTACACTTTTGTGGAGGTAACATTTTATGTAGAATAAAAGAAACCAGTTGTTTTCTTTCCTGCTCTGTTCACAAGTTGGGTTTAATTCCCAAAACACTCCCAAGAAGAAAACCCAACATTTTTACAGCCTGAGATATCAATCTGTTTCTGAAAAGATGTTTGAAAATGTTATATTATATCTGGCACACTCTAATATATTTGGAATAAAGGTTTGGCGTGCAGTGTAAAGCAGACTCCCCCAAAACTATGTGTGCAAGCTCCAAACTGAAACGAATATCATGCTCATTCCTTGAGATATTTCTTCTCTTCATCTGAATTTTTTTCCCACCTTCTCTACCTAATGAAGTGCTTGTTCATTGCTGTTGTAACCTGATGGGCACAGTGTGTATTATAATCTCACCATCTGCATCATTTACATTCCCAAATGTGGAATCTCAGCCAGATGTCTGACTTATCTCCAAGGCGCTGACTTTGGGCATATGGTTTTTATTTAAATGAATCACAATACTAACAGAAATCCAGTACCTATTATCTATCACAACTGCAGATAATAACTCAGAATAAATTTATCTTGGGCTTTTATTGTTGCCCACACAGACGCTCCCGTGGATGAATTTCCCAAAATGCAACAACAAAAATCAAACAAAAGGTAAAGCAGGATGGTAAACAGAGTGCTTAATTACGAATAAAGTTTGCAGACTGCATTACAAGCAGAAGAAAAATGTGCAGCCCTCGGTAACATGGAGATACTGAAACAAACCATGTTACAGTGACACTAAGAAACAATTCAGTTCCAGGGCACTAGGTCACCCCAAGCCCATATTTCTGTTAATTCTTTCAAGGACCTAGAAAAATCCGTGGCACTGATGCTCAGCAGTAACAAATATCATCATGTGCAGGGGATCCATAACCTGAAAACATCACCACGCTCTCCCGCTTGCACATAGAGCTTGCAGCTTCTACTGAGAACTTCTGTGGCTTTCGCTGGCACAAAACATCCCACTTTTTCTTGAAATAAAAAGTACACCTTCATTTAGAAATGTGTCATATTACATGTTTTCCTCAGACTTTGATTTCTGGACCTTTCCACACTCTTAATTAGTACTGGTAGTAGTAATAATATGCTTTTGCTTCCATGATGTTAACCACTAGAGTATGAGTGCCACAAATAGAAACTAAGTTCAACATAAAGAGATGTCCAAGAAAACTGTTAGTTCCTTACTTAGATTTCTTAGACTTCTCTCTTAGATAATTCCTTAGATTAACTACCAATTGAAAATCACTCTTTAATTTTCACAGAGGAAAAGTATCCATATTTATACTAGACTGACACCAAAGTGCCAGGCATGGGCCAGAATCCCAAGTCTTTATGCAAACCATGACCAAAACGATAATCTCTGAGCCAGTATATTTTCAAGCCACAGCAATGACAGTGTGTGGAAGGCAGATATGCATGGACCAGAACAGAGTTCCCCACACGAGCATGTTTTGAGGGCAGGATAATCAATGCTGTCACGTCCCTTGTTATAACTATACATGATTTTCTGCGAAGTAGCTGAGTTTTATCTCAAATTCACCCCGTCAGTGCGCACAGTGAAGCGCCTGGCAAAGCACAATTCTCTCTGTATTCAACAGAGAGGGTCAGACACTCCTGGAGAGCTGCTCAGCCTGCAATTGTATGGCAAACCTCACTCCAGTGCCTTGGTAAAGTAAGAAATGTAAGTAGAGAAAAGCTGGGCTTTAATGTCCTAATTTTCAGCAGGGTAATCCAATTTTTTTTTAAAAAAAAACACCCTCTTTCAAAGCTTCACTGCTATGGGAGGTGGTCAAAGGACATGAAATAGGGAAATCTGCAGCAAAACCAAGATGAGGAGGTTGCCTCCTTGCTCACTCTATGGACAGTCTCCAGACACAGTCTCCTCCTCCTGTGATGAGGTGGGGAGACCCTGTAGAGTCACCTCCTCAAAGAAGACAGCCCAAGCACCCCACGCACAAATGCATCACCCCACGTGGGAGGCTGGGCGTGTGCCTGTGGTTTGACAGCCAAGTGTTGTGAACCGAGAGCTCCTAGAGAGAGGGGTCGGCCCTGAGGCAACTCTTAGGGGAGCTCTGTTTGCAGAGCTGCAGACAAGGGCAGCCACCCCCTCAGCTGCACAGCTATACTGACCCTCCCTGTGGATTAAGCTGTTTTGTAAACCAGGGAGATGTTGCAATACTAAAACTTCATTGCGTTTGGACCTCTCAGGAAACCCTTCCAGAGACAGAACAAGAAAAAAACCCAGACTACAATCATGCAATTAAATGCTGAATCATAACAGAGAACCACAGAAGTCCAGTGAAAATTATACTGGCATGTGGTTAACACTGGCTTTTCTTTGTGAGTGCTAAACCCTTTGCACGTTCATGAGGTCACTGTTGTGTGCAATGGTGGCTTTATTTGAGCACTGTTGCCAGCACACCAAATTCCCTTTCAGCACTCCTTGAAGCCATCAGAGATGACATTTGTCCCCCCGTACTTTTCCAGTCAATGTCTGACTTCTACTTTATCTGCCAGAATGTTTTAATTATGTGGTCCTGCAGAAAGTGCAGTCAGAGCATCACAGCATGACACCATGGGCAACTGCAGCAGCTCAGTGCCAGCCCAGGGACCATGCACAGTCCAGGAGCACTAGTGGGTGTTTAAATTGGGACAACTGTAAAGCACAGGATGGGTGAAAAGTCACTAGAATGGGCACTCTGATTTCTAAGTCTGGATGTTTTCCAGCCCAGTGTGCAGGTCATACACCTCTATTGAGGTCCATGATTTAACCCTCTTGAGGAACTAACTGAGGGTGCGTAGAGCATGGATCTCAACTTGCCCCATACTTCTCCAACAGCTTGTACCAGGAAGCTGTGAGTACTGCCCACATTCATTAATGGTGACACAGGTACTGCCCTTGCTGGGACACAGCTCCCATCTCTGAATTTTAATTAATTTAATTCACTGTTCACACGTAGTATTGTACAGTAGTGTTCAAAGGTTACCAGGTCAGTTTTGAATGTGCCAGTGCGGGCCTGGCAGTGGGATGGCTGCCAATACCCATCACTCACCAGGCTTTACTCTGTGGTGATATATTCCCCTGTCCGATGCCTTTGAGGGTAAAATAGAGACACCCAGACCTTTACTGTCCGCTGCGATGTCACCAAAACTGCACTAAAATAGTCACTGTGATCAGTTCTCGTCAGGGAATGTTCTTTGAAGTAAACAACTGATGATTGTGCTTGAGGAGCAAGCTCAGTGGCTTTAGATCATCACCTTTTACCTGTGCAATGCAAAACTAGCAGGCAGTGTCCTGCCTTTGAATGCATCTGCACAGCTGACTAGGAGATACCCAATCCCATCACAGTTGTGCTCTACAGAAGGATGGACAGAACCTGTTTGCGCCTTCACAAGCAATGAAGCAGTTAAGAGCACATCTGAGATCTTTCAGAAATGATGAATTCATTTTCTGCAGATAAAGTCCAGCAAGTTTTATGCTGCTACCTACAAAAACATCAACTGCGCAGTTTCTGACTGGGATTTAGCTGTTGCATTTTGACAGTGATGGCAAAGAACAGCAAAATGGTCAAGACTGCTCTTGTTAAAGCTAGGCAATAAATTACATGCTCCATTCCATCCACAAAGAAATGTTTATCATCTGTTGCCAAAACCCACAGCACCCTGGTGTTTCCTCAGGCTTGCTTTCCATTTCTACAGCCACCAAGGAGGCTGTTACCCTTGGGAAGTCTCATTTAGAATATAAACAGTTCTTTATGTTCATTATCATAATTCCCAGAGAAAGGACTGGAGGTAGCTAATTAGCAATTAAGCATGACCGATCAGGCAGCCTGGAAGTGCAAGGCTGGATGCAGCTGATCTCTGAGTGCATTTTCCAGGCTGAAGAGCCAGAGCAAACCTTGTGACTCTTCCTCTGGCCTTGAGGACATCAGGGCTTTGAGCTGGTGAATTTCTTCTTTTTTTGCGAGTGACAAACAGTTCCATGGAGGGGGGGGCATGGGGCCTAACAACAGTGCTGCTTTAGGAAGTGACTGATTTTAAGGTAAAAATAAGAACTCAAAGTGAACACCACAGTGTTTGAGCTCCTCATTGAGAAGCCGTGTTTGTAGGCCAGAAGTGAGTGCTTCTTGAATGCACAAAGGAGACTTCAAGCACCCAAGCATGAGTGTTTTGGGGAAGGTCTTGCATTCCTTGATTTTTTTCCAGTTCAGCCTTTGAACCTCAATTTGTTCCTGCTTCCATCTCCCCAGTGTGTTGATGGCATGGCCAGCTGGGCTCAGCAAACTCAGAGCTGATCACTGGCACTGCTCAGACAGGAATGTCCAGCGATGCTTAGCCCCCCAGAGGCACAGACCAAGAGTTCCAGATCAAGACTTCAGCTTGGCTTAGGTTCAGCTGCCGGGGACTCTCACCTATCATCGCCTGGCTTGCCCCTTTCCTCTCAGCACACCGGGGGGTCCTGGACCTGGTGGCTGTTGTCCATCATTCAACCAGTGAGGGGAAAACAAGTCTGATAAGCATCCTTCCTCAGAGCAGGTCTGTTTTAAATCCAAGCAAGACAAAATATTTTGCCAGTTAGGGAGTTCCTTATGTTTTTTTCCAGTGGTACAGACTTTTAGTTCAGCTTAAAGACTTCACCCTAGATTTAGCTCAGCTCCTCATAATAGGGGTTAATCTCCTCTCATCAACATGGCTTATTAAAAGATCACAGTAATCCCTCTATGGGTACAAAGTCTACAAGCTAAAAATGTATTACTGTACTCAAAGTGATGGTAAGTTAAAAGAAACTATATTCATGCTGTGTCCTATCTGTAAGCTAGAGGTTGGATTTTGTCCTGCTGGTTGTACTACCTAAAATAGCTATCTGCTAAAACACAACTTGATTGCCGTCTGATGTTTTGCAACAGGGACGGAGATTGTCTCACTTTTTAAATGTCTAAGATTTCAAAGTCCCACAAAGACAGTCTTCCAATTCCCACTGGCCTGCAGGAAATGCTTGTAACCCATGAGTTTGATTCAAAACAGTGCATTTTTATCAAATCTTGTTCAAGTTATTTTTTCCATTACCAATTTCTCCCCACAAATCATTATTTACTTATACATTCTTTGCTACTTAGAAACACAGGAGGCGAGAACAAATGCATCAGCCAGCAATGCACTGAGGACCATCTCTGGAAACACTAATGGCTTCTCAGTCAGCAAACAGATTTTGGTGTAGACATGTCTACTTCAGAGGAGGAGGCCAAGAGAATGGCACCATTTCACATGAAAACACACAGAGATGGCCAAAATCCTTATATAAGACAATGGGATCATCACTGCTGATAAAAACAAAACCATCACTGTGGTGCTGAGCTGCACTGTATACACAGTGCCCTAGAGACTTGCCTATCCTGGGTTCAACAGGGGATTTCAATAGTTGTGCTTTTTAAATGGATGAGGAGGCATATCCAGATTTCCCCCACGTCCACAGAGCCTGGGTTAATCAACGTGCATTGGATATGGAGAGAGAGCTTGGCAACTGCACCAAGCCAAGTATGTGCTGGATGCTCCTGTTTACCTTCCCCACCTCAGCCTGCCTGGATTTGTCCCTGTGGGCCAGCAGGTGGTAAGGAAAGTGAGGAAATCAGATGTGGCATGGCATCACCACAGAAGGGGGAAATAATGATAATTTTAAAAAGCAACATTTAAGTCGCATGTGAGGTGAAAGCAGGGGATCACATGCAGGATGAGCTGAAAAGGCACATCTTGATCTGTATTGAAATTCAGCATCTCCCTGCTGCATGACCGCACAAGGGTGCCAAAAGGCACTAACCTTTCTCTGTTCCAGCATGCCCAAAGGACCTAGAAATGCATGGCACTGTCTTGCAGAAGTGGGACAGCAACAAAGCAGGCCTGCAGCTGGGTTGAAACCGTGGATCTGCTTCCTTGTTGCAGTGACCTGCTTCCCTTGACACCAAGGTGTTTGGAGCCAGCACTCCTGCTCCCAGCCAGCACAGAGGACTGTTGTACAGGGATGCCCAAAGAGCTGGGAAGAACCTGAGTACCCCCTTCCTCATTCTTCAACTGAACACTGCATGCCCAGCACCCAGTATCACCCCAAAACGCCAGGCTCTAGCATCCCCCCCTCTGCTGCGGCCCCCAAACACATTATGGGGTCAACTGGTCTGTAACCCACCAACTTACTTGCAGGTGAAAGGAGCTCTCCAGATCTACAGGTCTGGGACAAAAACCCTGAAGGCAAATCTAGATCTAAAAGGAATTGCATCCCCAGCTCTTAAGGAGCTTGTGAGAGAACTCATGTACAGGTCACTCTGGGTGAGATCTTCAGATGAAAAAGGTCTGGAGAAAAGTGACAAGGATGTTGAAAAGCATAGAACAGTACTGAAAGTGAAACTTGTAAATAAGGCAAGGTCTCTCCAGGGAAAAGAAAAGAAAAAAAAAGAGTCAGTGAAAGGGATGTGAAAAAGAAGGCTGAAACTCAAGAACAGTGGGGATGAAGTGGACAAGGAGCAGCACTGTGCTTTGTCTCCCTTCATCAAATCCAAGGAGGACCCGACAAAATGATGAAGCAGCAGACTCAAACCAGATAACAAGTATTTTTTCTTGCAACACTAATCAACAATATTTGGGGTGAGGTGGACACTAAAGGATTCAGGAAATTCACACAGGACTCAGACAAATTCATGAGGACTGACTCTGGGTGGGAACCACAGACAAAAGCCTGCTGATCCCCATTGACACAGTCAGGCGTAGAGATGCTGCTGGCTGTAGACAGTAGGTAGGCAAAGCAGAAGTCCTCCCCTGCTGTTTTTGTGCTGCCATCTGCCAGCATTTTACCTAAGCTTGCACTAAGTTACCCACTGCCACACTATCTGAGCCCCTTAGAGGCAGAATATTAGGCTGGTGGCCCAAGGCTGCACAGTCTGCTTAGATTTGCTTCGATGCTCTTGCTGCAAATGGGAATGTCAAGCAAGAGCAGCTTGCTCTCAGCCTCCCCAGCTACCTGGTCTCGTTTGAAGGCAAGATAAAGCAGCCCCTCGAGTGTTATGACAAGAAGCCTTTTAGCAAAAATGAAACAGAGAGGCTATGTTTACAAGAACTGCTTGTAAATGGAAACCAAAACCCAAATCTGAAAGGAAAACCACATGGCCATAATCTCTCTCTTGTGAAAGGAGTAGTAATTCCGATGTCATTCTGCAAACTAAATGCTCTCCTATAACCAAATGAGGATTACAACTACATTCCTGGACCCAGAGAGTGCTCTGAAGTGTGGGGAGGGGAAAAGGCCTCCCCCCTTACTGCATTACATATCCCTGGCACAGCTGGACAAAAGGTTATGGATCAGCTCAGTTAGTTTACAGAACAACCCAAATGATTTTCCTGGAATGAAACCTTGACATGAACATTTCCAGTGGGGATGGATACCAGCCTGCTTCTACTGTAACAGGAAATGTGTGGAGTATGCAATGGGATTCACTGCATTTCATAATTTAACCTTTAGGTGCAAAGTAAATGCTGGTTTAGGAGGCTGTTGCAGTATTTGCTTTGCCTGCAGATGTTCCATACAAAGACTGGACTTCAGCTTGTACTGCATCCCAGCTGAATGATGTGCTAGGTTTGGATTTGCTCTGTACCACTGGGCAAGATGGGGCTCACAGGAGGCCAATATATGATTATGTCTGTGCATATGGACAGATAGATACATGAACAGGCACTTCTACAAGCAACACACGGTTGTATCAGGGCTTTTAACGCCTGAGAGCTCCAGCAAGGAGATTTCACCCAGGGGCTTCTCAACCTCCATTCTGGCCACTGCGATGTGAACCAACTCCAGGGCTGATGTTCTCCAAAACCCCACTTACCTCTGTCATGGTACCCATGGAAATATAGGGCTGGTCGAAAACCTAAAATTCGGCCAATGATGGCAATGCAACTGACAAAAACCAATTGTATTGGCTTTGCTAGCACTGTGTAATGTCAACAGGGAGTGAGAGCATTGAAAGACCAACACCAAAACTAAAGTCTTGGTTAGAAGGTCTTCCTCAGCAGCTCTCAAAAGGAGGCAGCAGTGGGTACTAACACAAACCATTAAGACAGTACACAAATGTATGAGAAAACAGGCCTATTCTTGTTCTCCTTGAGAAAACTTAGGAGACAGAGACTCTTATACCCATAAGGTTAATCATCCTATTGCACAGCCCTGTAACATGATTCTCTTGGGTTTTCACAAGGTAGGCATGATGAAAAGGCTCACTGCACAGAAATCAGCAGGGACCTCCCGCACTCCAGATCACTGCATGCAAAAAATCCCCAGGCGCTCGTATGAATTCTTTGCTCTCAAACACAGCCATCCCCTCCTGACACCCACGGTCACCAGTCTCGGTACTTGGGGAAACAAAACAGCACAGCAAGTCAGTAACCACATGCTGCTGAGCACTGCAATAGAGACAGAGACAGTGGTGCCTGCAGTTCACGGCATTCTCTCTGACCAGCACTTTGTGTGGCAAATGTTCACATGAAAGTGCCCAAGAAACCACTGCAATCAGTGCTTGCTCAACTCCATTTCCCAGTCAGCTCAGATCCCCAAGCGGCTGCTGCTGTTCCCAAATAATTTGCAATTTTCAGCTTTCACTTGAGAATGCAACACGCTGCAAATTCCGAGAAAAGTGCTGATATTTTTAGCCGCATCCAAAAAAAAACCCCAAATCGAGGAACGATCCTTAAAGTATCATCCAAAAGTAAACCGCTCAAGCATTAGAGGAACTAACGGATGTACGGCTGCATCCTTTTCTATCTGAGCTCTGGCTATGTCTCAATATAGTTTTGCGAATTTAACGGAGGCATGTGGCAAGCTTTCCCTAGATCATAAATACAGCAGTCAATTTTGAAGAGCTTTTATTTCACCAGTGGCCTTTGGTCATGGTGCTAACCATCATGATAGGTTGGCTTGTTGCAAAAGGGAGTTGTTTTCTTAGTCAATTATGCCATTATTTCCAAAAACACGCTTTACATGACAGGATATAAATCTTGGCAGTCCTCTCCTGAGCACACTCTGCCCCACATAAATATCAGTGGTGGAGAACCACTTTACAAAAGTATTAGACTCAAAAG
>WEIS01028899.1:10593-32120 GCA_013389965.1 Todus mexicanus
AAGGAAACACTGGAAGTGATCTTACCAATGGGCTAAAAAAACACTTCAAAACCACATGTCAGCTAAGGACAGATTCATGTGCAGCACGTCCTTATCTGTGCTACAGAGTTTTTTTTAAGTATTACTGCTATGAGAGATAAAGAAAATTTACTAGTGTACATACATTTCCAGCAACATGCCTACATTTCCAAAAAGCATTTTATAGGATTCAGATTGGAGATCAGCATCTCAAGCCAAAAGGAAGGATTACAGGATTAAAAGCACTGCATTGAGCACAAAAGACAAAACATGACTAGCATAGTCAGAATCAGGATTTTATCAGCTGAAATAAGAAAGATGAATGAGTTGTCCAAGAGCTGTTTTCTAATGACCAGGTATTTATTTTTATATAGCTAATTTTAAGTAGTGAGCTAGGTACACACTCCTGTAGACACACACAAAACCAAACAGTTTCTGTGAAGTTAGTGTACAGTTTTCTCCTTTCTTTGCCTGGTGGGGAGCTGAAACACAGGGAGGTTAAGATAAAAAAAAATAAATCTCCACTTACTGTGGAGCAGTTTGTGATCACAAGAAGATGAGTTTTCAGAGGTTTTGTGTAATTTTGTATTTGATGAAGACTGTTTCCCACTGACTCTGGGTGCAGCTGCTAACGCTCACTACTACTACAAAAGCAAATGAAGATCTCAAGTCAGGCATCACCAGAGAAAAGGGCTTGAAACACTTTTGCTGTACCAGAAGGAGCTCTAAGATTAGTTCCAGCTCTCCCCAACCTTCCCTTTCTGCAACCCTTGCTTCACTTTCACATGTCCTTCTCCGGCATTCCCAGAAGCAAAGGTTCCTACAGATAAAAACCTCTCAATCTCATCCTCAAGAGGAGGGAGAGGGAGGGAGAGGGCCAAGGAGGAAGGGGGGTGCTGGGAAAGCAGATAAAAGAGGTTTTCACCTTCCATTGCACTTTCTACCCAGGGCAGGTGACTCTCCTCAGGACACTAGTTGGGGGCAGTGATATCCTGGCATGGCCTCATCCACTCACCACCACTGCAAAGGGCTTTCATGTGCAATCATCAAATGTGGGGACAGAAGCACCAGGTGCATCTCTGAGCATAAGGGGATGCCTTTTCCTCCCTCTCTTCCTCACACACTTGTGTGTACAGAACTTCCAGGCAATGGCCCCATCTCCTTTCTTTTCATGCTGTTTGACACAGGGGAACCATAAGCCACTGGACAGTAATTCTCATGTCGGTGGAGAGTTTTGCAAGGCAACAGACAGCTCATGTTTTCCTTTTTGCTTTAGAAGTTCAATAAAACAGCCACTATCCCAAAGGGAATTTAAATAAGGTCTTGCTTTGAAGCCTATCAGTTGTGCTAGAATATTGTTTAATTCCATGCTTCTTGAATCAGTGGCGGAGCCAGAAAGCCAGCTATGATATTAGGCTTCTCTTTAGTTTTCTTTTAAACCATACTGCCACAATGCAAAACAAATCCAGCGGTTCTAATGAACTCCTTTTTAAATGCAAAACATGTTTTGTAGCACTTAAAAATCAATCAGGCTGCCAGAGATTGCTAAAATAGCTAGTATGAATTCCCTGCCATTTTCTACATGCGAAGGTCAAGCCTGGGAGATGAGCAGGCACTCTGAGTTTGCAGACTGGCTCCATCTGTTACACATAAAGTTTGGGCTTGGCAGTGAATACAGTAGAGGGGGGGTCAAACCCAAGTCTTATTGTCTGTGTTTACTAACTGCAGGGCCTGATCTTGCAGGGAGTTGTGTGTCTTGAGCCCTGATGGGGAGGAGGGGACATCTTCGGGGACCTGCGCAGAGCTCAGCCTCTGCTTGTATTTATTAAGTCACAGAAACATGTATCTTCATTGCAAACTCCCTGCTCAAACACTACAGAGACACACCGAGTGTTAACACACTTTACTTTTGTCTTTGAAGCTTTTACCTTGGCTTTCTCCTTGCCTGTCACACTGGCCTGGATACCTATGGCTGCTCTGGGGTAGGATGCATGGCTCCACCTGTGGAACCACTCATGGGGTTATCCTCTGCACCCACAAATCAGAAATGGGGGTAGCTAAAGGCTGAGGCTGTTTGCACCTCCATACTACTGGCGCTGCTGACCACAGCTGTACTCTGTCTGCAGACAGTGATAAAGAGGGAGTCATGTTTTTAATACCAGAATGTGAGAAGACCTTGTATCAGCAAGGACACGAGAGAGGGAACTGCACAACAACTCCCTCCCTGGAATTCCTCCCAAGCTATGATTAATGAACGCAAACCGTCAGCTGCGTGGCTGTAATTGAGGACGACACGCCAGCGAGATTGTATGTTTGTGTAAGGACGGAGGCAGGCGACAACCTCTTGACTGAAGAATAGCAAAGGAGAGCCCTGGGCTGGCAGCAGGGTGGGGTAATTGCCTGCCCTTTGGATATTTGGTATTCCCAGAACTACCGTGCTGCCCACTTCGGTTTGGTTTAGATAACTACCATGGAAATGTGAGATGAAAGTCATCTCCTTTTGTCTTCAGTTTTGCCTTACTTTCTGATCCAAAGGGTTAGATGTCCCTCTAGCAGTGGAGGTACTTTTCTCTTTCATCAATCAAGGACAATATATCTATACATGAGGCAAACCCCAAGTCCCAGAGAAGGTGCAAAGTGCTGGCAGCAGGAGAGGGGATGCAAGGGACAAAAACACACCTTGCAATGTTCTGGTGAGGCTGGGAAGCCACTGCCCACACTGGGTAAGGCACACTCAGGGAATTCTTCCAAGGTGAGTCACAGCATGGGCCTGGAGCGCCAGCCTGCAGTACCAGCTAAACAACTAAAAACAACTCAATAAAGGGAACAATGTTATTGCATCTTGGAATTACTCTTGTGGTAAAATGAAAACCTTTGCAAGAAACACAAAAGTATGCCGGAGGAGAGCAGAGGGGAGGAGGAGGAGGAGGGCTATTAAAATGGAAGCCAGATCTGAGCTTCTTGTCAGTCTGAATTCTTTGCTGTGAATAATAAGCTTTTACCACAAAGAGAAAAGAAAGTTTGTTCACTAGCTGGGATTTTTCCAGAACCCGCACAACATCTAAATCTTACAGGCTTTCTTATCCCAATGAAAAATAATTACTCTAAAGAATATTCTTCAATGAACCCTTAGGGGACAAATTACAATACTTCTCTGAAAACACACTGTTCTTTTCCCCTTGCAAAAAAATGTTCTCTTGCTTGTTTCCAGGAGGTAGGCAGGCGAGCACCACAGCCAGCAGGAAGGCTCTTTGGTAATCCATTTAGCATCACGTGCTCTGTGGCTGTACTCTTGCAGTGTTCATGACGGAGCTACTTCAGTTTTGTAAAATCATGCAAAGTCACTCAGAAGTCCCATGTAGCATCATCCCTGCGGAAATCCCCAGCAAAGGTACTTCACTATCCAGGCTCAAGTACTACAGACACTTAACAGACGTGCATGAGCATTAATCTGTGCTTGTAAGTATAAATCTTCATATAAGCACTGGGGAAAGTTGGCTGGCAAATTCAGTTTTAAGTATCCAGGAAATATGGCTTGTAGACAACAAAACAACTATTCTAAACAGGATGCAATAAGCTTTTCATGTAGGATATTTATGTTTCTGTGATGTTTTATAAATAACAGAGGAAAAATAGTAAATAGAAAAGGACTGGACTTCTGGTGAACACAGACTGTTTCAATCACTTCAGACAGCACCAAAAATGCTACTTTGTTGTCCTGCTGTAGCTGCCAGCCATCCAGTGTTTCACATACACCTCAGAGACTAAGAAGCATGGTACAGGCCAGTGATGCTATGCACCATCTTTGTTTTCAAAGATGGTAGGGTCCATTTTTAATATCTCTTTCTATCTCATCTGAAGAGCTCTTGACACGGGTGTCAGAACCACAACTGCTTCCAAACATGTATTATCACTGAAAAAGGAGAAATAAAAACCCACTACATGCATTCTGGAAGTTCACAACCCAGCAGGGTGTTCAAGGACTGATAATGCCTCAGTTGCTATGAAACAATTAAAACAAAAAGTCCAATCCCACAGCTGTCCTTGAGGTAATTAAATTATTACCAGTGGAATTAGAGCAGGGAAAGGGTTACCCCTAATACCACTATATTATCAATAATAGATTTTTGATTGAACAGAATTGACTAGAAAAGTGCCTGGGACAGTCCATTTGGAGGGGAAAACCCCAAACCCGAGTATTTTTTAAAAGCAGCATTCCACAGATTGAGTATTTAAAAATAGCTACAATAGGAGTTATTTTATTTACTTTTCCTTTCATTATGTAGAACAATGGTGTGCTCCAAGCTCCCAGGAAAATTATTAATAGCACTTTGTCGATGCTGAGATCTTAATATGCCATGTGGGGTAGGCTCCTGCCCTGACCACTTTACAGTGACTCTGTGCAACTTGCTTCATCCCAAATTTGCCTCTTTCACCATATTTCAGAGCCTCGCCTCATCACCGTGTTCACCTCTTACTTGAGCCTAACATGGTTTTGCCCCACAATATGACCTATGCTTACTCATGCCATGGGAGGGCTCATAGCCGATAACTGAGAGGATGGGGCTGCTCAAGTTATTTGCTGTAACTGTGCTCCACAAAGAACTGAGCTTTATGCTGCGCTCTATTGCCAAACAAATAAACTCAGTTCTATTAATTTTCAAAGTAATCTGATCCTAGTGTCATAGGAATACATCTACATATGCACGCATCCATTGAAACGGTTAAATGATGAACTGTGAACGGTTTATCAGGTGAATTTCACCTTCACATCATCACATGTGAACTATAGGATCTGAAAACGAAAACCCACTTTTTAGACTACCTGTCAGGAGCTCTATGCTAAGTAACTTGTCTCTGAGTTGAACAGGCCAGATCAAAAACTCCAAGTTTCAGTACTGGAAAATGCTGATCAATTGTAAATCAATGTTTTATATGACAATGTCAATTCTGATGTCATTTTCAACAGAAATAATCCCAGGGGATTTGAAGATCATTGAAAACTTTCTTACACAGAAATGTTTCAGGCAACAAAATACTTTGAAATTATTATTTTATACCTTGAATCAGGAGAAAGCATGTCCCAAGTATTGCTATTCCATTTTCTCACACATTTGCTTGTGAACTCTCTGGTACAACTAATCTCTGCCCCTGACTTTCAGTGCACAATCAAACCCAAATCCCTTGGATTTGTTCCTGGCAGGATGAACAACAAGTCTTCCTCTCAAAAGCACTAAGAATGAGAAACTTCTGCCAACTGCAGCCAGGCTTATGGTGCTCCCAGGTATCTCAGGTAACTCCAGTGACAATGGTTAAAAGATGGATTTATGCTTAAACTTCACATCTTTCCATTTTAAAATGGATATCTTTCATTCTATTTGCAAGAAGAACCTGAATAAAGTCAGCATTTGTTTTGTTCAAGCAATCCATTCAACTCCGTTTTTCTGCTTCTCACAGTGCCTATAATTTAGCTGTGAGCTCGCCTACTGGTTTCAGCAAAGAAACCATCCATACATTCTCCAGCATTGGTTTGGCCATTTTGTTTGCTATGATTTACTTTAACATACACGGTAAATAACAGTGTCCTGTTTCACATGGGTTATTTTTGACCTGGCAATGCTTCATTTACACACTGAAGTAATCATTTACACACTGCAGTCTCACATTGTTCTCTACGCTCCCTACTTCTAGTCTGGTTTGCAAACGTGGCAGAACGGCAGCAGTGAATCACCGAAAAATGCTACTCATTACAAACATCAACTAGATAACTTTATGGCACTGAAAACATGTCTCCAGCTTTTAATCTTGCTTATGAAAGGCCAATTTAATTTTGGTAAGTTCATACAGCAACAGTTCAAGCCACTGCATACTCTGAGAGAATATGTAATATGGACATACACCATGTGTTCCATTTGAGATCTGAATTTAAGTAGTTCTGAAAACATATTTGCATTAAAGAGGCATTAAGCTGCCCAGTGCTACCAGCTGCTGGTGGAGTTCGACGTTGAGCTACCCCATCGCTGCTCTGCAGCTAACCACGTACGGCTCTGAGCACACGGCAGGGCAGTGCACATTCACTCTCCAAGAGGGCAGCGATTCGTGATGCAAATAAACCAATAAATCCCTGGGTAAACAAGCACAGAATCTGAATATCAGAAAACAGGCTCTGTAACTTGGTAATGAATAAAGACATCTGGCAAGCTCTGCCGTGATCTTTTTAGAACTGCAGTTCAACTCTCTAAGCCACACCAGTTTGATCAGATGTTGGACAATCTCTTTTCTGAATAAGACAATACCAAAATATCCAGCCAGTGCTGGGAGGGGGGTTGTCTTCCTGCCCCTTCTGAAAGAGCAGGAGTCCTCAGTGGCCCAAATCCTGCAACAAGTACCCATGCTGCCCCTAGGAGGGACAGGGCTTGGAGTCCTATAGTCAGGGGCGCTATATTGTTTTCTTCTTTTACTGATAAACCACAGCCTACAGCCTTCATGTCAGGCGTTTTACCCATTATTTGCAAAAGGAGCAGTTTGGCCCAAAATGCTTTCATTCATAAAAGCAACAAGAGTAGACAAGGCAGAACTGGTATCTCCATGTTCAAGATTTCCAGGAGCTCAGGATGAACTATTTTCCCTGAAATATTTTTTTTTCTCAAGCTGTGTATACTTTGTCATCCATGAACCTACCACCTGACAATCTTATTAGATATCTCATAAAATGTATCTAGATTTTGCACCATGAAAAGCAGTACAGAATTCACTCCTGACTTTAGAGATTCGCTCAGTTTTCTACTCCTCCTCTGTCACTTGTTTTCAAAAATAAATCCTTAGCCATTCAATCCCTCCCTGTATGGAAACTGTTCCGTATTTCTGATCAGAAAACTTATCAGAAAGTGAAAAACAAGGAATATAAAGAGAGAGCAGAACCACTGACAAGATACATGCAGCAATGTTAGACAAGCTCCATTACATGTGGGAGAAACACTGAACACTACAAGACAGCTGGCGAAATTACTTCTTAGTTTAATGATCTCTGGAGATTACAAGAAAGGTGTCATATAGACACTGCATATATTAGTATCAAACAAAGTGTCATGTAGACACCATTGCCTTTCACAGATGAGAAAGCTGATGCTACTCGCTAGCAGGGAAACCTTGTACTGTCTTGGTTTAAATCCCTGTGTCTGATCCTTGGGACGCAGTGGCTGCTGTGTGGTCTGTTGATTGCTTTCATTGCTGTAGTGTGCATCAAAGGCTTTGAAGGGGTTTGCTGCTCCTGTACCACCAACACCATCACGTGGCTTTCGTGCACTACTTCAGTGTCCTGCATTCACATCTTGTTGCCTTTCGATCTGGACCCCAAAACACAAAAGTTATGGCACAGGGGCTTTTCCTCCTGCTCTGTTTGTGCAGTAATTAAAGCAACAATATCCTCCACTGAGGCTGGGAGTGCAGGGCTCTGGGGCAGCACAAATAACAGCAATACACAACTCACTTTTTATTTCCTTAGCTTGTGTAAGGTCAGTCATGCACAGGTTAAGGAAGGAACGATAATAATCAGCCTCTTCCTCGTGGATGTGGACATTTTCCTATTATTACTGACCTCTGTGTTCATAACCCAAAAGTAACAGAGCATCACTGCATACAGACAAGTCATTTCCATTGTTGATTAGACTTTTTTTATTTATTTACAACATTAAATCAGACTCATGGTCAGAACATCGCTGTTTACAGTCCAGATGAGGTGGTATTATTTTAGCTGTCAAGAATTAGACAGGTTTTAGAAGCTGGAACCAATTGCCAGTTACAATGAAAGAGGAACCTCTACATAAATGGCTCAGGATTTCCTGTTATTGCAGATTGATTTTTGTGATGCAAGGCAAGATTCATTTTTTTCCCCCCAATAATTAAACACATGTGAAGTAGCATTCTTTCCAGTCCACAACAATGACTTTCCTGGAGATTGTTTTGACAGCATTTTCATCTGAAATATTTTTCATTAATATAAATAAGTTTGTTTCTCAAAGTCATGACTCCACGATGATATCACATCACACCAATCCACTTTTTGAGGAAAGAAAGATGTTATTTTAAGAATGCTCACAACACAATTCCTTGGAAAAAAGTCTATCTTAATCCATTCCATTTGCTTGAAATTTATGGGGCTTGTTTGCAAACATGAGGCTGGTGCAAAATGATGTTTTTGCATAAGGAAAAATATTTTGTAAGATAAGCTTTAAAAGTATGTTACTGTTTTATACAAGAAAATTTAAACGTGACTGTTATTCAAGTCCAGTGATATTTTTTTTCCTATACAGCATTACAAAAGTAAACTTCTCAGCCAGTTTATTACAGTTCATCTGTAAAATAATTGCTTTTGATAGAAAAAATGTGCAGTGCTTATTACTCCCTGGAAGTGGACTATGGCCCCAGTCCAAAGCTTCTTGATGTTAGTGGGGATTCTTCTGCAGACTTTAAAATCTTAGTTAGGAGGAAATGCACCGTCAAGAAACTTATTTTTCCAAATACCATGATGTAGCCACTGGAGATCACTCAACAGTTTCAAATGAGAGTTGAAAATACTAGCAGGATAAGCAAAAATTATGACCCTCTCAAAGGGAACAGAAACTCACTCTATGAAAGCTCTGCTCCATGCTTTTCACTGCAAACCTATGGTCCTCACAGTCCTGCCATGCATCCCACCTCTGCTGAAAGCTGCATGTGCTTCACCCTGCATCTTTCTTTCTACCCACACCCCAGAGTGAAGCTCTCCCTGTTTTGTCCTGTTCTCAGCACTTTTGGGGCTTGTCCAGAAGCCTGCCTGCCCTCTCTCCTCTGCAGAGCCCTCTGCCACTGGAAAGGTGAAAGTGGACCATATTAAGCAGATTTAGCCATAAAACAGCAAATGGGCAACTGGCCACACAGCCGACACTTCAAAGGGCAATACACTTTTTGAGTCTCTGTCCTGGTAGAAAGGACTGTGTGCAATAAACATCAGATAACTGAAGCCTGAAATGAGCTCTTTGTATTTTCACTGTTGCTTTTTATTAAATGTGGGATAACATATCTTTTATTACTTCCACTGAAGCAATTCATTTGTACCCACAATGGCTTTGGGTAAAGACCCAACTTCGTTTTCACCTTGACTAAGCCTTTCCACCCCTTGCCTCCCCCTCCCCACTTCACTGTTGCTTTTTGTGCCAAATGAATGAATGCTCGCTCAGGCTTCAAAGTACATGGCAGTTTAAAAGGACCTGTTTGTTAAGATCTCCCAGCCCGTCTGCTGGGGAATTCCTCACAAAAGCAGATCTCCCCTTAGGGATTATTTCGCTACCTTTGAAGACTGTTTGCCAGCATGGCTGCTTTTTATTTGAGGAGGTATTTCAGCCTTGTGAAACGATGAAGAGTATTACATGTTATGGCCAGTTACGTTAAAACCACTTTAACGGCCAAGTATCTAAACGTTGATTTGCTGATATCTAGCTTCCATGTAGCTTTTTTCACCCAGCCCAGTCCTTCGCAAAGCATATGGAGAGAAGAACCAACAACACACACCCCTCCCCCTGAAGCTAATATAAATTTAAGGACTAAGCATTCAAGTCCATCACCAATTCTGTCATTGGCAACCCTGTCTCTTGCCCCAGGTCCCTAACCCTTCTGCTGGGAAATACAGCATGCTGGGGCATGCAGCAGAAAGGCACCAAGTCCTGGTCCTGCCATCATCAAAGCTGCTGTGCAATCAGGACCTGAGGCAAACCTACTGTCACGAGGGGCTCATCACAAGGGTCTCTGCTTTCCCCATTAGAAAAAGGTGCCTGACATGCTTTAAGCACTCAGCTCCAGCAGCCAGCACTACACTGAGCAAGGTCTCAACATAATCCCCCCCTGGTTTGCTCATGCAGCACCCCCCATCTCACAGGCTTTAACAGTGCTCCCTCTTGGAGGCCCTTTGTTTTCCCTAGATGTGTTTGGATGTCTGACTTCGGGATTTGGACTTCATTAGGTGGTCGGATGCCTAGATGTCAGCCACTGCAATACCAAAATCCCTTTGGGCTTAGCCCAAAGCAATATGCCTAATGACACCCAGCAGCTGTAGTTAAGCCAAGGAAGATTCAAGATCATGATTAAGGGCCCACTCTTGAAGCATAGTCTGCCTTCTAAAGACGTATGCAGCACTTTCCTAAACAAGACACAGACTCATCCCATCTTCTCAGCACTGAGCACATACATCTTTTCCTGACTCCAAACTGGGATTTAGGAGTGTTGAGAAGTTCTGAACGTTGAAGTGCAAAGTCTGAACCCCAAAAAGTTCCCAAGCTGACTGATTTAAAGCTCATAATCTGATAGTTGGGGGCCAACACAGCATAACCAGGTGAGATGAAAGATGGAGACCTGGGGACAGCCCAAGAAACATTCTCTGTGTACTAGCAGTGCAGGCAAGTCATGCCTCGCTTTGATGAGCTTGCTTAGTGTGTCAGAGTGGGTAAATGATCTCCATAACGTAGATCACACTCTACTCCAGAAAAACAGAGGGAAGGGAAAAATAAAGACAGAGAAGATATGCAAAATAACCACACTTTAAAAAGACGTATTTGATTTTAAACACATGAGCTTGACATTTATTTTTAAATCAGTAAGAATTAGTTCTGGGCATGTGCTGTGAAACATGAATGGGTTTCTTTTTATTCTGTAGCTAGGATAATGAAAAACCTGGACAGAACAGCTATAACTGGACCAGTGTTCATTAATCATTTGTCTAAAACATTGCCCTAGTTGTCTTAACTTCGTTTTTTAGAAATTCACCAACTAAACCAAAACATATTTTTAAGGCCAAACTGGAATGAATTAAAGGACTTCTTCCAAGAGTTAGTCCCATAGCAGAAGACTGCTTCATCCCATACACAGAGCTATTACCCAGATATTGCCAAACTGAAGTTTCAGCTCAAATTGCTTGCGTATGTTCAACTGGAAAAGTGTATGAGGAACGGCACGGATTAGCTGTACTTGCTGTTACTCATGGTGCAGCGCAGGCATGTTAGACCCATCACAGTGCAGATGACAAGTATTCATTTTCAGAAAGCTGCACCTTTAAGTAAAGGGTAGAAACCCAAAACTGGCCCAGAGAGACAGCAAGATACTTACGCCTGCAAAAAAAATCTCCAACCAATAGGCTTTGGTATAACAAAGCTGAAAGACTAAGAACCAGCAAACCATGGCTCTTCAGTATTTCACACGGACTATGGTGTAAAAATTAATGATTCACTGTTATTACTGGAAGTTGCATTATGACATAAGTTGAAAAACAAAGAGAAAAATTCAGAATAAAAATGAAAAATTCAGTTTCCAGCATAAAGAAAATGAAATAGTAGGATGAAGACCTGTCTTGGCTGTTGATAGTGATTAATGCTCATTAATTATTGGATGCATAAAGTGGCCAGACCCTTTGCTGACAAAGCATTCTGGAAAGTTAACGTTCACACGAGTCCAAGAGACACCAGAAAGCCATCAGACTTCCCAGTGCCCTGGGAAACTCACTGGGAAGAAATGCAGTACATCCCAGAAGGAACTTCTCCACATTCATAAATTCTAGCTGAATGTAAAACATCCAGGAAAGAGCATCCTCAGAGATGCAAGGAATCTGGTGAAAACATCTGTTCGCTGCACAGTAAGATGGGTTACATAGCCAAGAAAATATTACATTGCCTCAAGAAAGATAAACTAGTAGCATTAGTATTCTAGCAACAGGATTGAACCTGTAGAAATAATAAAAGCTAATTCTTGTTTAGGAGGAAACATGATTCAGCTGTGTGTACTGAGAACTGTTCCTGAACCTCTCTGTAGAGGGATACTTACCCTTTATAATCACAGGAGAGGATGAGAAACCGCTCCCTAATATCTGGGCAAATGGTGAGCGAGGCTTGCTCTGCAGGTGTCTGTTGGCACATCAGCCTGTGTCTATGGCACTGGAGGGATTGGGATACCAACCCACTGGCAAGGTCAATATTTGATGTTAGCAAAACTCAAGAGATGCTATCAAGGGCTTAAGAAAATACGCAGTTTATGCCTGTGATTGTTAAATACTCACAAGGAAGTGAGAGATGCTGTAAGAGTAGAACTGGTTTAAATCTTAGAAGAGACAAATAAAAAAAAAAATCCCCAAAACACCTAAGGAGCTTTGGCATCCATTGTAGGTATCCATCGTCTTAAAAACAACTGGCCTGGCATCACAGCATCCATGCTGACAGTGGGAAAATAATATCCCTTCTGGCAGCTGCTGAACTCGTTAGCATCCAGCCTGTGTCTCCTCTCACAGCCATCCTGAGAACATCCTGGAAAGCACAGAAATAAGCACTTTTCTCATCCTTCCAAGTCTCCCACCCGAGTGACACCCCGTTTACATCAAGCTGAGTAGTTATCTGAGGAGCCATTTACTGGCAGTTTGGTTAAAAAGCACATAGATGCTTAGCATGCTTTACAGGCTTTACCTTTGCTTTTCAGGAACAGTCTGTCCATTAGTACTTGGTGAAAACTGTAATTTACATCCCGGGTTGCATGCCACATCATGCAGAGATAAGAAGCCTTCATTTCACCAGCTCTCCCTTTTCCTACAGTTTATCAGTAAATCCCATGATCCCTGCTCTGTGTAAATAAGTCACCTAAGGGAAATGTCTGTGGGAAAGTCCATGACTCCAGAGAGACCACAGCACTCACAGGCTTGCCTTCTCTCTCCAAGCCCTCATAGGCACCTACACAAGGGGAGGCCACTGAACACCCAGCCCAAGCAGCTGCTTTGCTGGGTTCCCATCTCTCTGAGAAGATGCCAAAGGCCAGAAGGTCCCATGTTCCCTGCTCACCCCAGTAACACATCAGTTGGTAATATACCAGCCTAAGGTACAATGACTGAAGAACTGCTCCTTGGCATCAGCAGCATCAGGTCCACCAGTGGGAACAAGAACTAGGCAACCTGCAGGTTACCTGTGGCCACATTTTGGGTAAAGAGGAGGGAAGGATGAGTTTGTTGCATGAGCCAACAGGTGAAAGAGTTTCCTGGGGTTTATGAAAAGAGGCTGGCCAGGAGGTGCTTGTCTTCAGGTCTATATCCACGTGGGGAGCTGATCACAGCAGTGACCACACAGGCAGCACTGCCCCAGGCTGACAGTCAAGCCTTGGAGCTGGGCTGTTGGCGTGCTATAGACTTTCACATGTCAACTCAAAGCAGGTGAGGCACTTTGGAGATCGAGGGCAGGTTACAGTTATGGCACAGAAAGCACCAGCAGGGCTGGTGAACCATCTGCAGGAAAGAAGTGCTAGGTGGCCAGAGTGAGTGTGGAAATCTGCCACAAATCCAAAATAGTGCCATAGAGAGCAGCTAAGGAGGTTTTGAGAAGTAACAGCAGCGGTCAGCCATCCCTGTACCAGCAGAAACAGGCCCCCAGCTTTGCAGGTGAAGACTTGCCTATGCCAAATCTGGCCATGATCCCCCACTGCTTCAGCAAACAGGTCATCCCCTGAATAGATTTGAGCCCCTCAATAATTTCTTTCCTAATTGACTACAAATTAAGAGGTTTTTACTTAATGGAAAATACATTTTAAAAGATGTTTATTCCAGAAAACAGATTTAAGCAATATAAGGGATTAGAAACAGAGAGTTTATATGAGGAACTTTTGGACTGGAATAACTTTTACCAAATAAATGTCCATAAAACAGACTGGAGTCTGCCAAGCCGGAAGTGTGTGACTGCACTGTACCATCCACTATTACACCACTGGCACATTACAAGTAGCAGGGAGCATCAGATGAAGCTAGAAAGAATCAGGTATAAATTAAATAAATGTAAGATTTACCCACACAATGGCTATTTGGAATGTGGAGCTACTTGCCAAACGGTGATAAAGGGAAAACTGAACGAAGTTGAAGAAAAGAAATGCATTCGTTTGACTAAATATACATAAACTGTCACCCGCTCTGTGAGTCCCTGAGTTGGAAACGATTGAAAACTGGGGAAAAACTGCAGGAGAGTATTGAGGAGACTGACTTTGGCTACTCATGAAGATGACCTATTGGGACTGGTGAATCATCAACATCACCCAGCTCAGTGATTCTGGAGGTTTTAGGCTGTGGCATTGCAGCTTGGTGAACAGAAGATGTCAAAAGTGCTGAGTGAGTATTATCATTGCACAGGGTTGTGCAGAGCAGCTACAGCCTGCTCACTCTGACCCCCTGAGTAATCACATCATGTGCACATTTACCTAGGAGACGGGAGGATTCACCAACAAACAGGTACAGACCATTTCTGTGTAAAAACTTCTACATCTGACATCACATTTCACACAGATCCCACCACTGAAGCTCATGTCACTCCTGTAAGTGGTGTGAAATGCAGCAAGCTTCTGTTCTTGCAGCTTGCAAAGGGTTGGCTTTCTTGTGGTCTGAGTCTCAATATTCACAGAATCACAGAATAATTAAGGCTAGAAAAGACCTCTGAGCTCATCGAGTCCAGCCTATGACCTAACACCATCACACCAGCTAAACCATGCCACTAAGCGTGGCATCCAATGTTTTGTTAAACACCTTCAGGACCACCTCCTTGGCCAGTCCATTCCAGTGTTTTATAACCCTTTCTGTGAGGAAGTGCTTCCGAACATCCAACCTAAACTTCCCCTGGCGCAGCTTCAGGCCATGCCCTCTCGTTCACAAACTTTTTCACAATAGTTTGCACTGCAGTTCTGTTCTGTTTCATAAAGTGACTCGTAAAAAGCAAATCATCCTCTAACAAGTGTCCCTGGAAAAGGTATAGACGTGGGACTACAATGCTGGCCCCACATGGCAAAAATACAGCGATGTGGTTAAACACAGGACCTAGATTGACCCCAGGGACCAACTGCAGCTGCAGGTGTAGAAGATTTTCAGCTGGCACAATGACAACAGCATTATTGGGGGAAATATCAGGAATTACATTACGTAGAAAAGAAATACCTATAATGAGGTGACAAGAGGTGTGCAGGCAACCAATGGATATCTTTTGTTTTTCTGGATAGAGGTTACCATGGAGTAACTCATCCCTTTATCACTTCCATACCAATTTGACCACAATTCTGAATATTTCCCCAATACATGCTATGCGGTGTCAGTGGTCATCAAGCTACAAGAGATTTGGCAAAGCCAGGAAGAATGTAGTCAGCTAAAAAAAGGTTAATGGTATACAAACCCACCAAAGTACAAATACAATTCCTAGTTGCATGACTTGGGCCAGCTCAATGTTGTTTTAATCCTAAAATAACAGAGCATCTAAGGTCTTGCTTTTTTTTTTTTCAGCACCACAGGGAGCACAGGGAGGCTATTCAAACTGTGAGCTAAAATGGAAGGGATAGGTGACAAACAAGAGTTTCGACAAATCCAAGACGAAATGTTGCTTTCTCTTCCCTCCCCACCAGAATGTGGTATTTTCACAGCTGAATGTGTCTTGCTCTCTCAAGAGACGCAAAGATAAAGAATGGGATTTGACATCACCAGTTGCATCAAAAAAAAAAAAAAAGCAGTAAACAGCTGCACACAAAGTCTGCTGTGGTTATTGCAACCAAAGTGTTCCTTTACAGAAAATAGTGAAAGTCAGTTAACTATAGGCTAAAGTCACAGTGAAAATGGAGGCTGCAGATTTCAGTCTATTCAGACACTCAGCTCCCAATTGCACAGCCTGGTGTGCAAGGCCTGCGGTTGGTAGAGCAGCCTGGCATCCCCCTCCCTCCTGAGGTATTGCAATTTTCCTATTATTTCTCAAAGAAGAAAAAAAAAAGTTTAATATAGCCTTCCTCCCTGCAGGAGTGCTCACCCCCTGGCAGCCCATGAGCAGAGCTGCATGCCTTGCCAGTGGCCCCACGAAGACAGCTTTTCTGAGTCTCAAAGAGAAGTTGTGGAGAAATCTACTCCCTTAGAGAAGAGGAAGAATTTGGAGATAACACCAGCAGAGGATATAAACAATGGACACCCAGCAGACTTGCGTACGCAGAGGGAAATGCCCTTACACAATAGAAAAATGTATAAGGTACATTAAAATGCCCACCCAGGTTTGACAACACTGCAGACAGTCTCTTAGTCTTTATCCTCTAGAGTCAAACACAAAACAAAGGCCTATTTTTTTAAGATTAAGACCAGAGACAGTGGGATTATATGAAAGATTTGACAAAGTGTATAATGGACGGACTCAGCATGCAAACGGGTTTGAGTGGATGCCAAAGGCTCAGGTCACAAAAACTACATTGTTTCTTCTTTTTTCCCCCCTTTTAAAGTCATTATAAATAAGCATTGTTGGATGCAAGCTATTTTTCTTCTTATTCTTAGATATTGCAACATTTTTTTTAAAACTGGGAAGTACTTCAGATTCAACTTTTGCATGACAACCAGAAATCTGAAATTAAATATGCTTCTGATCATAAAAATGAATTAATTTAGTATGCATTTCTGCTGCTTGGGGTTAAGGGAGAATACTTTATGGTATTAAGTTTAGTTACATTAAGAGCAGCGAGTTCATCCAGGTTCCAGAATCCCTTCTGGCACTAGCATACAATGTACTAAATGTATATACACATACACACATCTTCCCTAATAACCTTGTTAGCTCCTGCAACGAGATATACTTGTTGCTTTGCCACCCCAAAGGTAACATGCACATTTACGCTAATGATTGGAATTTACTCAGTTGTCTGACACTGTTCACATTAGGATTGGGTAAGAAGGGTATAATTCAACATGCATCAGTTAGGGGAAAGTTTAGAAAGCTTTGGGACTCTGTTGTGGCCAGTGAATTTTTGGGGTGCTCCCTCCAACACTCCAGTTGCTCACAAACAAACAACATTGTAATGCAGGTGAGGTTGGAGGTATAGATTTGCTTGTGGTGTTCACAAGCAAAATAAAAAAAAAGTAATTTAGAAATCCTTTTTGAGGGCACAAACATATGACGCCAGGGGTAAATAGCAGCAATGATGCGGTAGCCCTGCTACTTTCAGGGGATTCCCTGCACCAGTTATGGTGTTTCCCTATCCCAGACACAGGCCACTCTATTAGCCACATCAAGGACCTCTCTGACTTAAAAATAAAATGAAGGAGAATAAAGAAGTTAAAAATCCCAAATCAAACAATAAAAAGGCAAGATCTGCTCCCTGACCCAATTCTTGGTGCCAGCCTGAAGATGCCATGTATGCAGAACTGAGGCAGTGTGGTGCAGGGATGGCACTGGGGGATGGGGAGACATGAGAAGTTTGTGTACCACGAAGTATCTGTACCATGAAACTGCAGATGAAAATCTGCTTGAAAAACACCAGTTTGTACAAGCAGAACAAACATGTCATTTCCAATGGGACATTCATGATAAGGCCATAAATTTCTAGCAACAAGCGAGGCTGTTCTGTATGTCACATCAAGCAGGTCCAAGAGCTACAGAGAGGGAACCGATCTTCAACCAAAGTTACTCTCTGGACCCTAAACCTTTAAGGATTTACCTGGGCTCACAGAGACATGGTACCACCCGAGCCAGCAGAGCCCCATGGGTTTGATGTGTCTCCAGAAATCTACAAGAACCAAGTAGAGCTCACAGCCTCTTCGCAGTTTTAAGTTTCCTTGCTGACCTGGGATGAGAGGGGCTCATTCACACCCTTACAAGCAGGAACCACAAAACCACCTTGTTTTCTGCAAAGATGGCAGCTCTGGGGCGGCAGCCTCCAAGGGAGCAGGATTTCAGGAGTGGGATTCCAGCCATGTAAAGTGCCGAAGGGAGGCAGCGTGCAGCAGGGACAGGGATACTGCACAGTGTGGGAATTGCTCACTTGATGTTTTGGGCTTTGGGATTAATCTTCTTGAGTCCCTCTGCAACCACAACTTAAAAAACAACTAACAACAACAACAACAACAGCAACAACAAAATCCCTTCCACCACCAAGCAAAGCTTTTTCACAGGACAGTCTGATTCAGTAGCTCAGGTGTTAAGCGAAGCTTTGGACACAAGGTTCCCAATGAAACCACAAGATTGAGCAACTCTGCCATAGCAGCCAAGAGTTCCCGTTGATAACTGTACAGGTTGAGAGTGCTGTACTGGCCTTTCTCTAACCAGCAAACTGGCCAGCTGTTTGATTCAAAGCTTCCCTCATCCTCCAGGAATCCAGATGCAGCTTTCGGCGTGATCCCAGCTCAAATTATTTTTAAAACCCCTCTGTGCACTTAAAATGACAGGATAATTAAGATTAGAAAACAACAATCAATCCAGAATTTGATAATAACACTGAAAGCCCAAGAAAGAAAAATAAGATTGGGTTTAATTGTGCAATCAATCTGTAGGATGAATTTGTTAGAGACAATCTGGATAGGAATCTTTTAAGTAAGCCAAGAAGTTTAGAAGGGATAAAAGGAATGTATCAGTGAATCCAAACTGTTAAAGTAAATTTTAGAGTGTTTTGCCATTTTTAAGTGTAGCATTTTGGCTCTCAAAATCTTTCATGATTTTTAAAGAGGTATATTTTATTTTCAAGCTACAGGGAAACTAAATCAGACTGTCGCCTTGCTAAGTACATGCATGTGCTCTCCAAATGCTCACAAAGATGAAACACTGTAAAACAAGATAATTTTGGAAATTAATAGACAAAAGAACAGCATAAATAACCAGTGATGATAAGATCAGAAAACTGCCATAGGTAGGTCAAAACAAAAGTTCACTTATCCCAGCCTTGTCTCCAGCAACACCTTAGGGAAAGGGTATTAAAAATGGCCAAGCTCTGCATGGTTTTCCTTCTGTATCGCTCTCCTCTTCCAGCAGTAGGAAGGTGGTGTTCCAAGGAGGTGGCATGCATGATGTGGAGACTAACAGCTACCACCAGAGCTGTCTTTTCGCATATGGGTGTTTTAAGATGACAAAACATGCAGAGTCGGGGCACGCCAGCAGCCTCTGCGTCAGTCCAAAGTGCGGGCCCTAGATGCTTCGCTCAGGGTTAATATTGTTCCCCAGGGAGTTTCATGCTTGTCTGCCTAAAGGTCCCTAAACTACCCTTACGGTTGATGGCAAGCCAACGCACACAAACACCAATAAACCGCTCGTTATGCAGGAAATCACTCCTTCAGGAGGTCTAGCGCCCAGCCAGCTCTTCACCAGCTTGGGCAAAGAGTTTGGCTGGGGAACTGCAATATTTTTGTATCCTGGCACCCATGGTTTGGGTTTCAAAATGTTTCCCACTCCGCCCCAGAAGAGTCGGACTCCTGTCAGATGATCATTACAGACCCAAAAAATTAAGTCAATAGAGTAAATTTGTGTTTCAAAATCTTGGCTTCACCAAAGCCAGTAAGACTCATGCCCTTTTATCCCTCATCCTTCCCAACTTCAAACGTTCCGTAGCTTTTTCTGGCACAGGTTTTATTCAATATTTGAACTGAACAGGACAATGAAGCGGACAATATCTTTTCTAAAAGCTCTCAATTATGTAAACACCTCAACTATTTTTGGTAAACGTCTGCTGGTTTAAAAATCGTGAAAAAGAAATCACATAGTAATTATTATTACAATTATTAACAAAATAAAGACATTATTATTTTTTTATTAAACAATGCTGCACTCAGGGGATTACAGGAAAAGGTCAAACAAAAGCTTTGGTACGCTAACAAAGCCACTCTGAAATCTTGGAAAGACCTCAAGTTTCTTAAGAGTTTCATCCAGGATTTGGGAGTAATCTGCAGCTGCAAAGGTACACTGTGTCAGGGAGCAAAGTGCCTCTCATAGGGATGCCTCTCCTGAGCTAGGAAGCTGTGTTTTCTGCTGTCCTGTCTCGTACACTCCATACTGTCCTCCTTCTTTACATCATGTTCCTAGTGGTGTCATAGCACTATGTCCCTATTCCTCTCCGTCCTTCTCTGTAGGGATGTACCTGAATTGTACAATACTGGCACACGCGTAATAACTGCAGCGTGGTGGTAATGAGGCACACACACTTGGCTCAGAGTGCGTTAATTCAGGCTGGATAAAAGACTTCTCATTGTTGGGGACTAATGACAGCACAGGATGCGAGGGTATGAAGGAGGTGGTCCGTGAAGTCAGAGTGACAGGGACCCGAAGGAGCATCACACAGCATCCTGGTCCACAGGGTGGATGGGGAATGTCCACATCACTAGCAATTCTCCTCATCTGTGCCAATGTGGCTTCTTATAAACACAAAATGTTTCCTTGGGCATTTTTTTTTTCTCTTTTAAACTCCTCCAAACCCAAAACTGTGTTCTAAATTTTGACAGGCTTAAAGCTGTTTGTAGAAAAGCCTGTAACAAGTTATCTGCAGATAAATTAGCCAACAATGACACATCTCATCTTCAGATCTGGCCATATATTTTATTATTTTCAGACCAAACTTCACAGGACATCCACAGGAGAGCAAGGAGAAACTGAACAAAGAGAGTTTAAGTCATGTGCTTCAGGTTCAGGTCTCAGACTTTCTTATTTCTAGATTTATTTCTTTTTAATTTAACCGATTTAATGGCATACCTTTGCAGAACAACATTTTAGCTGCAGAAATGAAGCAAAAGTTCCCCTCTCCTGGGGGATGCAATTTTAAAAATATCTTGGTATATCCCCTCAGTTTTAAGGAGGGGTGAAACTGTGGAGATGCTAGAAGCAGAACATCTGACATCTGCTGTGACCGCTTGGGAAATCTTGCTGTGCAAAAGTCTGAGAGCACAGACTGATTTTAAGGAATCTTTCCAGTGTTGAGTGATTTGATGTATACTGAATGAGATTTTTACTGGCAGAGTTTATGTCACCTGGAAGTCAGGACACTGAGACAGCAACATCAATACTTGATGTCCTGAAAAAGGATCAAAGCAAAGTGCTGGCCGTGCACATGGCAGGTCTGAATGGCCAAACCACTGGTGTTGGGTGTTCCTCCTACAACAGGCTTTGCTAATATTCTTTGCCTTTTTTTGTCCTGATTGTGGCAATCACTGTCTCATGCAGATTGCTCTTACCCTCAGAGCTTTGGTACAGAGCCACAGTCAAGTCAGAGACCTGTGTTGGCACCAGCTCTGGTGGTGCAACAAACCCCCAATGGGATTGCTAGTGACAGACATCTCACAATCTCTAGTGTGAAGCCTGTGCAATATGAACTGAAAACCTGCAGCCTCTATGAAGCATAGTTCATTAATTCCCCTCTGTAGTCCACACATCCTTAGCAGAGCTGGACAGACTGATCTGCTGTGTGAGCATGGACGGACTGGACTACGCACCTCATTTGAGATTTTGCTGGGCCTCAACAAGCAATCTTAACGAACAAAATGGAGAAAATTTGTCCAACATCAGCCCCAGCAACCAGTCCTTCTCTATTTAGCACTCGTCCTTCCCACAGCAGGGTTTGGGTTGGTTTTCCAGACACCTACATTATATGCTGTCTACATGGAACATTACAGAACAAAAAATAAAGAAAAAAATAATAAAAAACAGTGTGGCATGACTGATCAAAGAAATCAGGTGTAGTAGAATCAAGATGTATTTGCA
>WEIS01028906.1:5394-19389 GCA_013389965.1 Todus mexicanus
AAAACTTCTTTGCAGTGAGAGTGCCAGAGCCTGGCACAGGCTGCCCAGGGGGGCTGTGGAGTCTCCTTCTCTGGAGACATTTCAAACCCGCCTGGGTGAGTTCCTGTGGGACTTGATTCAGGTGATGCTGCTCCAGCAATAGGGGGGATTGGACTAGATGATCTTTTGAGGTCCCTTCCAATCCTGAATATTCTGTGAATCCTAAGAATGGTGGCCATTGGAGTGGGCTTGGGTGCTGCTCCAGAAATCTGCGAGGCTGCAGCCGTGAAGCTTCAGGGTTTTTTTGTTGGCAGTTTAGCTAATGGCGTGCAGTACTGCACAAAGAGTAGTCAGCTCCTGGAACAGGCTGCCCAGGGAGGGGGTTGAATCCCCATCCCTGACCGTGTTTAAAGGGCGTTTAGATGTGGTGTTGGGGGAGATGGTTTAGGGGTGAACTTTGCAGAGTAGGGTTGATGGTTGGACTCGATCATGCCAAGGGTGTTTTCCAACCTCAAAGGTTCTCTGATAATTGGAGAGCCCTTGTTGTTGGGGTGTCTGACTTTGTTTAGAGTGGTAAAAGTATTGCATCAGTGGTGATGCTCTGACCAGCCCAATGCGAGGTGGTTTGGGTCCTGGGTTGATGAGGGTACACCAGGAGCTGGTTCCTCTTCCAAACCACCTTCATTAGTCACACCTCAGAAAAATTATCTTTGGGATCTGCAATGTTTTTAAGACCCTCCCTTGTTCTAGTGTATTTTGATGAAGATACACAGCTGCAATTTGGTCCTAGTCATTAGTTAATCATGAAGCACTTGACATAGTACTGTGTAACTCACAAGTGTGTGAGGAAGCTTGCCTCTCTGAATGCACGTGCATGATTAATACTGGTCTGCCTTCAAGTAAACACATCTCCCTGTGGTTCTCCTCTTTTCCAGTTTGTTTGGTAGAAAACTGATTGTCGGATTTTTTTACCGTGTCAGAAAGGTAATGTAAATAACAAGCATAAAGAGAAAACCTCTTTGTAGCTGTTCTTAGAAAAGTTTTGATGCTGCTTCCTCTTTAAAACACTGCATTTTTTTTTTTCCCCAAGTAACCATGTTTTTGCTTTGCCTTTTATGTTTAAAGAGAGGCAGTCTTTAGAAGGGTAGCAAAGCAGAGAAGTGTCCTATAATTACTGCATCAGCTGCATATACCCTGCAGGATAGTGGTGCTCTGGGGTGTTGTCCACAGCCCCTCGTTGTATCCTGACTGTGTCAGGAGAAAATCTGGGTTTACTCCATTCCTCCACGTGTGCTCATATCCCTGGGATGGGTACTGAGTGTACCGCGTGTGTTCCCCGGCAGATAGGTTGTGCTGGATCGATGGGGAAGCCAGGATTGTTTGCCTTTCAATGTAAATTGTATTATGTAACGTAACCCAGTACAGAGTGCTGCTGTGGAGAGAAGAAACCCAAGGCCGAACTATTCTTGAGGTGTAAAGAGACGTCTGGCAATGCTCCTTCTTTCCCCTTTCTCATAGGCATGAAAAGCTGTGGCTGAGTTCTTTGTGTCAGACTACAAGGATCAGCAAGGATTTTTCCTGGAGTTTGGTTAGTTTTATCTACTTGGGTACTCAAACAGAAATGTATGCAGAAATTTGCAGCTCAGCTTACAGTTTCTTGATGGTAGAGCGTGTCTGTAATGCAGCAGGAATTTTATAACCCTTTGTAGGTGCTTTCAGTGATAAAAAAAAATCTGCATTGGCTTATAATATGAGGCATCTCTATTTTCAAGTGGAAGATAGAGACACAGAAATAAACTGACCTGCCTGAGGGCACATAGTAAGTCAGATCAGAAAGACAAGGTTAGACTTCAGAAATTTTGGGGGTGGGGGGTTGGTTTGTTTTTCGTTATTACCTGTAGATCACATTGCCATTGAAAATGACTTTTGCCTTAGAACCACTGTGCTTCCTCTGTACTTCTTTCCCAACTTTAAAACAGTTACCTTCAGGTCGTATTTCTTCCATGCATATTTAGGTACTGGGAATCATGCACATACACACACATCAGTGCTGAGCTCAGAAATTTTAAATGTAGGGGGCAAAAATGAGGAGTTTGTAAAAATAAATAAATAATACAAGGTTCAAAAGGGGTTTGGGGTGGTTTGGGGTTTTTTTGCATCAATTCTGGAGATAGGCCTGGTGCTTGATAAATATCCTTGTTGACGATGTTTCTGACTGGCGCTCTGCATTACTATCTGCTGTGGCTTCTTTGTTGTAATTGCAAGATCACAACCACATGTTATAGTAATTTAGAGGAGGCGACTGTATAAATGCGTGATAATACACGGGTTTGCTCAGTATATCTCTGAATTCTTGAAGTTTTTCATTAGAAGTTTAATCTACTTATAGTAGTGTATTCTAGTCTTGACCTGCGTTCTGTTTCTTCACAAGTCAAACTCCCATTGACAGGGCCCTACTATATCCTGAAAATTTTACTCCTCAACCATAATGTTATGTTTCGCCAACACATAGAAGTTGCTGTGAAACAATTACTGAGAAGTGTGTATTTGTAATGCACAATTTGACATTCTTTTTCTGTTGTCTTTCTATGCAGCTTCTCTGAATCTTATTTCACCATGAAGCAGCTGCCAGCAGAGACCATTCGTCTCCTTTCAAGTTCTCAGGTGATTACATCAGTTGTCAGTGTGATAAAGGAGCTGATAGAAAATTCTCTGGATGCCAATGCCACAAATATTGATATTAAACTGGTGAGTCCTCTTTCTTTATCTTACAAAGAAACGGATGTAAAAGAAGATGCAAGGAAAGTTGTTGCGCTGCAAATGTATTTTTTAGGCTGTCGTGGGTTTGGGAAATGGAATAATGGAACTAATAACTTGTTTTAAAAGGTATTGGACTTAAGCTTCACTGGTAGACTGGCGTATTTAATGCAGTACAGGATACTGTCAGGAAAGTGGACATCAAAACAGTGGAAAAGATTGATGTCCGTGATCAACGTTTTTGCAATATAAATTACCACATGGTCCCTGATTAGAATGGTGAGCTCTGGCTGCTGACAATGTTTTATAAGAATAATTTCTGAAAAAATAAAATACTGCTTTTAATAAAGAACTTGTGCTCTTTTCTTCCAAATTGGATATAATAACTAACTGATCAGCTTCTCTTGCTACCTTACTTCTGGCTTTGCCGTACTTTGTCAACAGCTGCGTAGTAGCAGTAACTCCTGCTTAGCAAGAAACTGCGTTGTTACAGTCTATTTGAATGGATGTAGCCAGAATTGCATCCAATTTCCTCTCCTGCAAGTAGCAGTGAATGTATAAGCTATTCTGGAATTAAGTGTTAGACAAAAACTCTCCATTAGGAGGGCAATTGCATTTCTGCTTTTTTCACCTCTGTTTTTTTTCTGAATGAGTCTCAAGTGTTTTCCATCAAGAGTATAGTTTCCAGCAGATGCCAAGGAATGTGCTTGTTTGTTATTTGCTTTAAGTGAGCTGAAAATACTCTGTCTCCTCTGTAGTCTGTGACAACCTCTCTAACTTCTCAATATTTACATTGCATAGTATCTTGGCTTCGTAAGTAGCTCCAAGTGAGTAGCGTGTGCACAGTTCTGGAGGTAAGACTATTAGAATCAGATCAGCTCGATCAGTAACTGCAGGAAGTCAACAGAAGGTTTTGGAGCCTTCAAAAATTGTTAGAACAAACCTTGTTTCTTTTACCAGAGTGCCAATATAGAGCTGTGCAGATAGCCAGAGGAAGAAGCCCTCTAATCAGCATGGGTTTCACAGTGTGATAACCAGCTGTTTCCATAGTGAGAGGTCCCAAATCAATTAAAAAGAGCATTTTCAACCATTTCCAGTGCATGAATCACCTGTGCTACTGTTACATCCTTTGTCAGTTCAGCCCAGACCAAATCACTGTATTTCTAAATCAAACAACCCTGGTTTTACTCGGGTCGTCAGTGAGTAAATGAGATTGGCTGATTGTTCTTCTGTGAGTACTAAGGGAGAAGAGAAAACCTGCACTTTGCACAACTGTGCACAGTAATACTGTAAAACAGTGGATTATTTTTTTCTGGTTTTTTTTTTATGATAAGAATTTTTTTATGCCAAAATACTGTATTTATTGTGTGAAATTTCAACGAGGTCAACCACATAACAGAGCTCATCAGCCACATTAATTCTAGACTAGTTGAAAAGCATAATAGAGAATAGGAACTTGAAATTTCATTTTACGGCTTAGTATTTTTTTTATTTTTTTTTTGCCTGAAACATGTAGCATTTTCATTTTTTTAACTTTTTCCAGAGCGGTTAGGAAGCCTAGCTGATTCATTCGGACTTGTTACCCAATTTGCCTGAACAAAGACAGGAATGATTTTTTTTGGAGGCAGATAGACAGGAGTTAACTTGCCGGTGGAAAGGTTCTCAGGTAGAAACCATGGCAATGGTCAGTTATAGTGGGAACCTTTGGATAATGTTTTATTCTTGTTCATTTCTTAGTTGATCAAACTCCCACAGGCAATGTTACTGAACCTTTTTGCAGTGTGTATCAAATAGTTTTTACATAATTCTGGGGAAAACATCAGTTTATATTGTAATTTTAGACATTGTGGTATTACTTTAATTACAAATAAAAGGCACTCATGTGATTAGAAACTGAACTGTGGCCTTTCTATACCACTGTTGAGTGGTATCTTTAGTATTTTGAACCTCAGCTTTGTTGCTTTTAGAAATAAGAATATGGTGGAGCTTGCCTTCACAGACTTGCAGAATCACAGAACATTCAGGATTGGAAGGGGCCTCAAAAGATCATCTAGTCCATTCTCCCCATTGCTGGAGCAGGATCACCTAGATCAAGTCACACAGGAACTCGTCCAGGCAGGTTTGAAATGTCTCCAGAGAAGGAGACTCCACAACCCCCCTGGGCAGTGTGTTCCAGGCTCTGGCACCCTCACTGCAAAGAAGTTCCTCCTAATATTCAAGTGGAACCTCCTGTCTTCTAGCAGTGTCAACTGCATCTCTAGTGTGACTGTGCATTAAGCGTACATAGAATGATGTTTTTGTTCTTGCTTGAGGTTAAAGTATGCCAAAAAATGTTGATGCAGCAATAAAGTTGCTTCTGTATGGATGAAGAGACTCCAGGAGCATCAGGCTGTAAGCTTCCCTGCCTGAGCTCTAACAACAGGAGTTTATGAGACTAATCTGCAGAGTCTGAGTGAGACCTGCATATTTTAATTAATAGAGAAGATGAGCAACAACCTCAGTTAGTAGTTGGCCATTCAACGCGGGATTCAGGAAGGATGAATCTTAGCTACAGGTTTGCTACTATTAGACAAAATGTCTGTTGTAAAAGGCAGATGCTCGTTTCTGCAACTTTTATTCCAATGCGTGAAGTGGGAGATTTAATCCTTAGAACCTCCTTAGAGGAAGTTTTAGCTCAGGGTGAGGTTCCACTATACTGATCTCTTGTCACTTGAAAGGCAAAGGCCTGCATCAATATGCACGACATTGCTAAATGTTTCTGCCTTTCATGATCCCTTCATCTTGCTAATGCAAAAGAAAAGTAACCCAGCAAGAGATGTGGATTATTTTTGCCGGTCTAACGAGCTGAATTGACTTTAAGAGTTCTCATGAGTGACAAAGCCGTAGCAGAAATTAAATGGGACCTTGCAGTCATGAGTAAAAGAGGAGGGAGTTGAACTGTATGGTTTGACATCAGTGATCTGGTGAAACAACTTAAACATCTCATGGGATCATGACCTCAGTAGTATTTAGGCCACGTAGTGTGGTAGAAGGTGTTACAGAATGCAAAGCTTAAGCACTGTAATACTTTAAGTAAAACGTGTATGAGTGAAAACGAATAATATTAGAAAAGAAATAGAGAACGATTCATGGAACATTTTGGTTGAAGTTGAAGAAGATACATCTCACTTTTCCTAAGCAGGTAAGTGGTCTGGAAGTAAAAGTTAGAATGGAAAACAGGTTTGTTGTAAAATGCTCAAATGTACGTACAGCTGCAGGGTAGAAAGGTTCCCATTCACCTCTCCTTTCATGCTTTTTTGTTCAGTTGAGATGTCTTGCTTAGGTTCCGTTTTACTTCCCAGTAGAAAGTTGACTCAAACATTAGGAAAAGCATTGGTTTTCATCTCAACATAGCTTTAGCACCCAGGTGGCCAAGAAGGCCAAGGGCATCTTAGCCTGGATTAGAAATGGTGTGAGCAGCAGGAGCAGGGAGGGGATTATCCCCCTGTGCTCAGCACTGGGGAGTCCACACCTTGAGTGTTGTGTTCAGTTTGGGGCACCTCAGTCCAAGAGAGATCTCGAGGTGCTGGAGCGGGTGCAGAGGAGGCAACGGAGCTGGGGAAGGGCCTGGAGAATAAATCTTATGACGAAGGATTGAAGGAGCTGGGACTGTTTAGTTTGAGGAAGAGGAGGCTGAGGGGAGACCTCATCGCTCTCTCCAGCTCCCTGAAGGGACATTGCAGACAGGTTGGTGCTGGTCTCTTCTCATGGGTGACTAGTGATAGAACAAGAGGGAATGGTTCCAAACTACAACAGGGGAGGGTTAGACTGGATATTAGGAAAAAAAAATATTTCACAGCAATAGTAATCTCCTGGAACAGGCTGCCCAGGGAGGGGGTTGAATCCCCATCCCTGGACGTGTTTAAAGGGTGTTTAGATGTGGTGTTGGGGGAGATGGTTTAGGGGTGAACTTTGCAGAGTAGGGTTGACGGATGGACTCGATGATGCCAAGGGTCTTTTCCAACCTCGAAGATTCTATGATTCTATGAAGTGAAATGTAGCCACATTGCTGTTGTGTTTCAGTTAATTAAATATACTTATATATAGGTCTATGCCTATCTCAGAGACTTTTGATGTGTTTCCTAATGCAGACTATGTATGAATACAGATAATAACTTTCCTTTTTTTTGTAGTTGTATTATGGTTTTTTACTTCGAGAAAGAACCCTGGGAGTACATTATATTTTTTTCACGAATGTTTTCAGTTTATGCCCAGATGGGACAACAAAGTTCTGTCTAATCAATCAGCTTTCTGGGGGCAAACGTCACGTGCTCTGTGCAGCATCGGTGGTGATAGCCACTCATTCAAGATATTTTTTCTAAGCAAAAACAGTTTTAAGGTCGCCTAGACATTACACACGACAACACATATTTTTGTTTATTGCATCATAATCTTTTCAAAGAGCCAGGCGTGCTTCTGCCAAAGAAGTTTAGTTAGTGATCCTCCAACTCTAATTAAATTTCTTCTCCTGGCTCGTAATTCTTCTGGGTGTGATCTACATTTGCAGATTGTAATGTAGCTGGAAGGACGCACTTGTTTGCTGCGCCTGTTTGAGATGTTACAAAACCGGAATTCTGTCTTTGAATTAGCAGTTCTAATTAGCTGGGTTTTCAGAGGTTTTCCCTATTTATGCTGGGTTTTATTGAAATAACATATTTAAATTTGAATTCAGTATAATATGTATTACATATATGTAAAGTAAATCACGAAGATTGATCTTTGCTTCCTTGAAAGCTGCTTTTAGAAGAGCCTCTAGGAACCTTTACTTACTTAAGTATTCTACCTCTTCACAAGTTTTATTTCTGTCCCCATTAATGCCTTACCACCATTAGAATTTAAGCTCCTGTATATAGAGAAACAACATAGAGACTGGAAAACTATGGGAAGTAGTGATACCACATAAATCAAGATGAAAATTGAAAACAGTTCTAAGTGAGGGCCCACTGATTTTAGTGGGTGCAGAGCTGCATTTGTAGCAATTTCAGAAAAATTGATACCAAGTAGGTAAGAAAGGTGAAAAAAGTCTTTAGTTTTCCAGCTATAGATCTCTTTCCAAGCTTAGGTTTTAAAAAATATATATTTAATTCTCATTTAAATTTTACTGTATTTATATTAATGTGCTGTTTCCAAACTACAGAGTGTGAATTATATTATTTAGTTAGAGAAACCATCACTACTATCCTAACATGTTGTGTTTTTCTTTCTGATTTTTGGGGAGTTGTGGTGGTTGTATGTTTTTTTAGACGCAGAAGTTTAGTGGTTGCTCAGTTGCTCCAAATAAGCAAAACTTCCACTTCTGGATGGCTAGAAACTGTAATCTTAGCTGCTTCAACCTTCTGTCTTTATCCATTGTGTTGTTTTAGGGCTTTGTTATGTTTTGTTCTTTTTTAGGAGAATTATGGATTTAACAAAATAGAAGTCAGAGACAACGGCAATGGAATAGAGGCTGCTGATGTTCCAGTTATGGCAGTTAAACACTACACCTCAAAAATCAGCTCTTCTGAGGACCTTGAAAGATTGACAACATACGGTTTCCGTGGGGAAGCTTTGGCATCAATTTGCTGCATATCAGAGGTGGGCAGTTGCTATAAATATGTCTGGTCTTTTGTACTGTGATTTTTGTGTGTGTGTTTGACAAAGTTTTTTTTTAAATATCAGTGCCAAGACTTTACGTTGTTCCAGCAGCCTGCTAGGTGTATGTTTTTGAAATAGTTTGGCTTGTGCATGCTGCCTTTCCCCCCTTCCCCGGAAGTTGTGTCCCGTGGTTAGGAAGTGGTGTGGATTTCTTGTTAGTGTCAGTCCTGCCTTTCTGTCATGTTAGTTGCAGCAGTACTCTATTTATCCTCAGCCAGGATAAGTCAGAGACAAATTGCTTAGTGCTTTCTTTTGTATCAGGGTGCAGAGACATGATTCCTTATACATACCTATATAAATATGTGCTTCCTTAGAACACTGCCTTATCCTTGTTAGTGTTATAAGCAAAGGAAATATCAAAGAGTATGGCCAAGTTTGCTACCTGAATTAGGGTAAATGAAAATGAGGAGCAGCAGATGGTGGCCGGGAGAAATCGTTGCAGGGAACTGATGGCCCACATAGCTACCATTCCAGTAATGATTTCTGCCTTGTTGTTATCTAGGTGATTCGCAGTCATGAGATCTTGCTGGGCTCCATATTGCTCCTTGACATGTATATGACTGCACTTGCGCAAACCTTGTTGTCCTTATGAGTAAACAGGAACCTGCTCCCTGGCCTATCTGAGTCTGACCCATGTGTTTGTGTTAAGAGGACTGACAGTGTACTGATATTTCGGATTTAGCTTGTTGACTGAAAGTAAGCAAGTTTGTTCAAAACATCTGAAGTGTTCAGGCTGTTGGCAGTTAAGGGCCCAGCATCTCCCTGTTTCGTTGTGCTCTACCTTTCTGTGTTCAACCTGTACCAAGGTTAAGTTTTGGACTCTTCTGTCTTAAGTCTTCCAAGGGTTAGATCCTGCAAGAAGATACTGATATCTGTGTCTGGAACCATAAACTGTTGAGACCAGGAGAGATGTTAGAGCTTGTGACTCCTTGCTACCTTGGGCTACACTCACTTCACACTAAGCTGGAGCAGGTTGTGTGTTTGGATGGAGATTTCCAAAGATGCTTTCAAAAGTGTTTGACAGATGATGACAGACCTTAATCATTGGTTCATTGAGTTGTCAGAGCAGGATGCCATCTGGTCTGAGCTTTTAATCAGCTCTGTGGTACCTTTCACAAGAGATGGGAGGTGGCCTGAGTATATTAAGTACTTTGCTAGGTACTACTTTAGTCCTTGGATCAGTAATTACATTAATTAAACAGTCCTGCCATTAATTGCATTCTATCTACCCGAACTGCTCCCTGAAGTTTCAGTTAAGAGGTACTTTACTATTGGCCCTTAAGTAGGTCTGTAATACTGTAATTTACAAGTAATCAATTACTGTTTTTTCTCTCTAGAGGCATGGCTGAACTCAGAATGATTCATATCAGACACTAAAATAAACCAAACTATCCTGAAGTTCTGTATGTGTCATAACCTTTATGCCTTTCAGGTGGTTCAAGTGTAATGGTTCTATTGTTCAAAATGCTGATACCTGAACTTAGGTTAATTTTATTGAATCTTCTGGTTTATGACTGGTATGATGTGGGTATTGCCTTAATAGCTTACAAAACATGCTACTATTGATTGCTAGCTGTGTTTGGGTGTGGAAAGATAATACCACTGTTTGATAGTGGTTGCTATGTTTTTGGAATCTCACGTGAATTTAAGAAGTTGTCATAGTATGCCTTCTCTCAAAAAGGATGAAAATGCAAAATTATCAATTGATTTAGTTGTTTATTTAACCTGTGTTAGGCCAGAAGATACGATGGTGTGTTGTAGGTAGTAGGGATTGCTATGAATTGTGTATCGGTGTAGTAGAAACACTTGGATTTTAGTTAAATGGATGGAAAAAAAAAAGTAATAACGCAGAATGTTTCTGTGACTTTAAGAAATGCCTGTAGAAGAGAAATTTTATAAACTAATTAAATGTAGTTGTGATGACTAAAGTAATGCAAGACAAGACTGGGGAAGGGACTGGAGGGAAAATCTTAGGAGGAGAGGCTGAGGGAGCTGGGGCTGTTCAGCCTGGAGAAGAGGAGGCTCAGGGGGCACCTTCCCACTCTCTACAACTCCCTGGAGGGAAGTTGCAGTCAGGTGGGGGCCGGGCTCTTCTCCCAGGCAATTTGTGACAGGATGAGAGGGCAGGGCCTGAAGCTGCAGCAGGGGAGGTTTAGGTTGGATGTTGGGAAGCACCTCCTCACAGAAGGGGGCATAAAACACTGGGATGGACTGGGCAGGGAGGTGGTGGAGTCACCACCCCTGGAGGTGTTTAAGGAAAGACTGGATGCTGCGCTTAGTGGCAGGGTTTAGCTGATGTGGTGGTGTTAGGTCATAGGCTGGACTCGATGATCTCAGAGGTCTTTTCCAGCCTTAATTATTCTATGATTCTATGATTCTAATAATCATTTTCAATGACTATACTGCCAGAAGCTTCCTTAAGCTTTTATAGACTGTCTGCCTGGAAAAGTCATTTGCTACTTCGTTTTCAGTGAAAAAATACCCTGTGTCAGACTCAGACAGGCCAGGGAGCAGGTTCCCATTCTGTGATTCTGTGATTCTGTGAAAACTTACCTAAGCTCACTCTGAACTTTGTGATTCCTCGATTAACGATTATTTTTTAAAAAATCACTCTTCAGGTTTTGATCACAACAAAGACAGCTGCTGATGAATTCAGCACTCAATATGCTTTGGACAGCAATGGGCATATAACTTCTAAAAAGCCTTCACATCTTGGTCAAGGTAGGATATCATCATTCTGGTGTTGTGCTGTGACAGAAATATTTTGTGCTTCTCTGAGGCTTTGATTTTGAAATACGTCTTCTGTACTTGAAGGCTGAGTTTGATATCTTGCAGTTGTAAACATGTCTTGCCTTATGTCTGTCAACTGAGAATGTGCTGTTATCGTTAAGAAATAGTATGTCTTGGATGTTGCCTTAGTAATTATAAGCTAGTTTCTCCTCTGACTCACTGCTTCAAACTGAGAGCAAAAATAAAAGCTATAAAAATTCAATGCCCCAGGTCCAGGCAGACTTACTATATGAAGATTTGTTCAGGACCAAAATCATGTTACTGTATATAGCAAAGTTCTTGTTTAAAGGAGGAAGAGTAGCCCCTTTTCCATAAAGCTCAGCTTTTCCCAGCTGAGCAGCAGTGGCTGCTTGTCAGCGCTGTGCCCACAAACTGACCCCGAGTAGCTGCAGTGCTGGTAGACCAATCTGGCTCCCTTCCTCCTCAGCTCTAACTGGCCACAGGGAGCTATTAAGCCAGAAGAAACTGCTGAGGGTTGGTCAGTGGGCAAATATTGAAGAAGGAGCTGCAGCTGAGAACACTATTTTTAGCTAGTTTTAACCAGGGATTCTTTTTTTAAGGTTTAAACTAGTTTTTTGCACAACCAGAAAGCCTGTGGGTTGCATTGCCTTGTCTTTTGACAAAATTGTTGAATGACTGAATGCTCTCACATACTTTTAATACTTCACAACATCCTTACAGGCTAGGGATTCATGTGGTTGTGTTGGTAGATGAATATTCCTCGTCTTACTATGTACTGTGCATTGAACAGAGGTATCTGGCTCTTTGGGTACTACCCTAAAGCAAACGCTTGTGAAGGGCCTTAAAGGAGCACAGTATTTCTTTGCCTGCAGATAGGTCTGATTAGATTCTAGTCTGCTAATCATTTTACTAATGAAAGTTAGCTTAATATGCACTGAAAGAGTCCTCAGCTTTATTTAGTGCCGATTCTTGCCATTGCCAGTGTATATGAAAGAGCTTAATGCTGCACTCATAAAGAAGTAGAGGAATCACAGCTCTTGAGGTCTATAGATACTTTTGGGGAGAAGATGACTGCTAATCTGGTATATTTTTTTCTCATGCTGATACAATCTAATTTAGTGCTACAAGGATTTATTTTGTATGCAGCAACATACAGACAGGTCTCTTCAATTAAAAATGACGTTCCCTCTATATGCAGTCAATGGTATGCTTGCAGTGTAATTTCCCCTTATTTTTTGCTGCCTGTTTGCAGGTACTACAGCAACAGTCCTAAAGCTGTTTAAGAATCTTCCTGTAAGAAAGCAGTTTTACTCAACAAATAGAAAATGTAAAGAAGAACTGAAAAAAATCCAAGATCTAGTAACAGCGTATGGTATCATAAAACCAGAACTGAGGATAACCTTAACACATAATAAGGTAATAATGAGTTTGTCAGCTATCTTAAGGATCAGTTTCTGATTAATTTGTGCAGTTCATCTGATACATAAATCTTTTGTTCCTAGGAATTTTCTTTCATCAAAGGTTTGTGTTGGACTTCCATTTCTTTCTGCCTTTCATAGTTGTGCGTTTATGATGGTTACAGATTTTGATCTGCAACTTCTGAAACTTCTAAACTTCCAAAGCTCAGTCTCAGATCTTTTTGGTCTGCTTCAACAGATGGATAGACATACAGGTAGCTTGCAGTATGTTAAGTCAACACATAATGATGGTTTTATTTAGAAAGGATAAACAATTCATAACAATTTACTAAACTGATGTAAGTAGGAGTAACCTGTTATAAAAACAGGCTTTAGTTGAACTAGTTGTTCTTTGTCTGGACTTCGGGGGAATGGATTCAGAGACTACTTGGAGGCTACGTTGACTTTGTAGCATACTGAACAGTAGTTCTACAACAGAGCTACAGAAATGACATCTTGAGCAGTTCTCCTCTGCCTGACCTCAGTTTAACTTAGCTAATTTTATTGGCTGTACTCCTGCTTTTGACACCTCTGAGAGAAAAGCTATGCTATTGAATTTCCAAGTCGCCACAAAGCAGAGAGTGACATCTCGTGGCCACATCCCTCAGCAATTCTTTTTCTGTTCTAAAATAATGTTTGTTGATACTGCTGTTTTGCCTGTTCATTGAGCAATTTTGATCAGTTACTTTATCAACCAAACATTGACACTTCGCTGCATTTCAGCACTAATGATGAATGACACTATACTTTCTTGAAACGACAACAGATTGCCCATCCTTTTCTGGAGCTGTATAACATGTTCTGATTATGTATGTTTTTCTAAATATGAAAGCATAGGTACTGTTAAAACAAAAGCTAATCTCGTGACTACAAAATTAGTATTACAAAAAAGCATAGCTCGTTTCAGTCTTATTTCATGGGGACTACAGAGGGTTTGAAACCAGAGATCTCAGGGGTTCACAGTATTGGTCTTAAACATTGGTTAATTAAACTAATTTTGCTGTTTGTTGGTGGTTTGATTTTGCCCTCTCTGAGAAGTTGCAAATTTTTTGATTTTTTTTTTTTTAGTATGGTATTTTGATTTCATAGTCACTGATCAGGCTGTTATGTTTAACAAGTCTTAGGAGGAGCAGCTGAGGGAACTTGGGTTGTTCAGCCTGGTGAAGAGGAGGCTCAGGGGAGACCTTATTGCTCTTGTACAACTCCCTGAAAGGAGGTTGTAGCAAGGTAGGCATCAGTCTCTTCTCCCATGTAGCAAGCCAGGGGAAGTTTAGATTAGATATTAAGAAAAATTTCTTCACAGCTGGACCAGGCTACCAAGGGAAGTAGCGGAGTCACCATCCCTGGAGGGATTTAAAAGATGTGTAGATATGCTGAG
>WEIS01028920.1:324-18960 GCA_013389965.1 Todus mexicanus
CACCCAGTCACAAGCTTACATGAAAAGGAACACCCCCATTTAGTTCTTGGCCCTGTAGCATTCCTTGTGAGAGCTCATCAAACCTCAACACATCCTCACTGAAACTACAGCCTTGGACCTACCAGGTTCCTTCTGGGAGCCCACAAAGACATGGCTCAGCTATTGGCTTTTGCAAAAGGGAAATAGCAATTGTGTGAATCCTAAGCGGAGTTAAGGACATGAGAAAACCCAAATTTTCCAACAGTACTGTCTCAGTGAAGAGCTGTAGATTATCTTCCCTGGTGCAGAACTGAGGAGCTGGCAGAATTGCTAACCAAGCCCAGCTCAGCCATGATCACAAGTTCCCCCAGCTCTTGTGGCCATCACAACCCTGTGGTGTGCTGGTTCCCAAGAGTGTCCATCTCCATTCTTGATTCTGCCACCACCTCCACAGTAAGGTTTTCCCATCTCTATACAGTCTTTTTTCTCTCCTGCCCTTTTAGTGTGACTATTTATCTTTAAGAAGCGGAAAGAAAATAATGAAAAAAAAAGAATGCCTATTTCTCTTGTGTGGGCACCTGCAGAGACTAGCCCAATGGAGCCCTGATCTCATCTGAGGCCTGAAGGCATGTACTCCTTTAATGTAACACTCTCTTAGAAAATACACAACAAACAGACCAGAGAAAAATTATTTTTCTGCTTTTTTCTACTTAAACATACTGCCAATGCAACAGACAGGGTGCTTTCATCATCTAAATGTCTTTCCTGCGTACAGTGTTCCAGTGACTATAGGTAGAAAAAAGCTGGAGTTGTGCTGTAGTTTCAGCAACTGAAGTTCACATTCTCAGTGAGTCGGTGGCTCCAGCAGCTGGCTGAAATCAAAGTAAACGGCTAGAAAACCTTCCCAGAGCCTGGAAATCACACAGTTCCCAGGACTGGGGTGTACTTGCTGCTCATTGGCATGTTTAGCTCACACACAAACCATCTACTGTTATGGGAAATTTGTAAGCCTGAATGACACTAAATATATAGAAATATTTTCCCAACCTGCACTACCAGTTTATCTATTGAATTCCTGCACTTTAATATCCTAGAAACCTCATCTGATAAAAGCCACACAGTTGAATATTGACCTAAATGATTATTTTGCAACAAGCTTGTTAATTTTTTTTTTAATAGACCTTAATTATACTGATAGAACAGCACTATGAAGGTGCCCATTCGCTTATATCAGTCGTATATTACCTTAAACATTATTTTTCAATAATAACAATACTGAACACAGAAAATAAGTACATCATATTATCCAGAAGGCATTCCTCTAATTCAGATATTCCTTCTATAGCGAAAAACACTTAAGAAATAGATTCAATTATCTTGTTGCTAAGATGCCAGTACGATCTGCCATGTACTCATGGCAAATGTAAGTCTCAGTTTATACCTTCTAGACTTTTTTTGAATCTGTAGAATTACAACAATTAATTGCTATTCTTTAAAGAAAACGTGGAAACTATTTTGACATATATGCTAGGTAGTTGTGAGTTAAACACACAAGAGAATAAGTGGTGGGAGTTTCAGATTACTGGTAAATAACACAAGCGTAGTGATTTGCAGTCTTTTAAAAATCAGAGGATAAATTATTGACTTGCATAAGAGATGACAAGGGAAAAAGAGAAAAGTGAACCTAATACTGCAAGACAGTCAATTAAGAGCTGATTTAGTAAAATAGTGCTGACTTGTAGATAAGTCAGCCTCCTCATTGCATTCAAATGACAATAAAAAATAAATCCAATTCCAATGCTGCCTTTGTGTAAATAAAACTCATTTACATGTAGCACTGTTGTTGGTTTTTTTCCTCTTTAGAGCATAGTTTACCAAATAAATCAAAAAGGAGATTAGTTTTTACTGGGATCCAGATGCTGCCTAGAAGATCTCATGGTCACAAGCATCACACACACAACCTTTCACTTGGTATTGCCAAGGGCATATAACCCAGATGGTCTTTTATTCTTATCGTTCTTGCAAAAAGTCTAAGGCAAATGGGTTCTTACCCCTGCTCAGAAATGTGGGAAAAGAAAATGCATCATCTGGGTGCTCTCAGTGAATAGTACCTCACTAACAACTTTAAGTTTACTGTTTTGAAAAGAGCTTGGTTTGGTTGTTGGTTGCTTGGGGTCTTGGCGGTTTTTTTTTTCAGTTTTCAATTCATAATGACATTATCCTTTAGAAAATAATTTGCTTTTCATATTTCATTTCACACATTCCTTATTCAAGAAACTACATAATCCAAGAAAGCAAATATTTTACCTCACTAGGTCATAACTGGTCTCAGTTTACATGAAACAGTATTTCAAGTATCACCACTAAGTACTGTATAGGTCACAGAAGAAGTCATTTGCTAGCACAGTTTATCTTTAAATGCTAATTGTATAAAGGAGGGCAGAGGAGAGTTTCAGAGGCTTCTTCAGATCACACCAGATAAATTATGTACTTGAGAGAAGAACTGTATAATTTTTCTCTTGTATTAAAAGCAACCCTTGTCTGGCCTGCTCTTTTCCAGTAGGGTCCAGATGTCTTTATCCCTTTTCAAAACAGGACTAAAACAGAACCACTGATTTCAGCAAATGAATTCTTCAGGCAGTTCCCTGATGCCCTGCTCTGTTGTTGCACAGATCGGCCTGACAGGACCCCTCTGCCAGCCTCAGACCACAGTAACATGCCTCAGATGACCCAACGAGCTGAGGATCCCACACACGTATTCCTATGCACGTGCACACACATTTATGTGGATGTATAGAGGACAATTTCAATTAGAGTTGCAAAAGTAAAGTGTTACTTTAAACAATTACTGCTTTTGTTAACATGCTTTGCTATATGTGAATGTATTACTTTTTTTTTTTCTAACTGCAGTTAGCGGTTTCTAGACAAAATTGTAAAACCCACTAATCACTGGCAACCAGGTGATGTTCACAAAGGAAAGAAAAAGCTTCAGAATGCATATTAGCTTCTAGACTACAGTGTTTACAGAGCCTCCAGGATTTTGATCTGTGCACATCCCTGATGTACCAAACATTGAAAACCCAAACCAACTGCCAAAACTCACATTTGGCCCTGATTATTTCCTTGTTTATCATGGTTAGCATTCCCCAGATAAGAGATAATGTTGCAAGCTCAATAACCACAGAAAGTTTTGAAGACGCACTTAAAGAGAAACATACCTATTTTCCTAAAACATATTTCAAAAGGAAATTAGTGCAAAACTCAGTAGATTTTAGCTGAGCAATGCACAGCAATGGTCAGGTCTCACTCGTGAAAAATTCTCCCTAATTTATATCCTAACTAGATAGACGAAAAATTGAAATGGTTCCTTCACATATACATTTGTCTTTCATCCACTGAAACTGTATTTCAGCTGCCTTTTTATCTATCACTGTAAAATAGTCCCTGAAATTCCACCAATACGTAATTTTTCTGCATGTAGTCACAAAGACCTCGACAGAAATAGAAATATTTTGTTCATTTTCTGCTACATCTAGGTTATGGATATAGAAATAGCACTTATTGTATTGCTGTTACAAGTTACACCGTGAAGACACCAAGAAGTTTATGGAACTTATTGCAACAAGCCCTCATTAGACTGAAGAGTTTAGCAATCTTCAAAGAGGTTAGTGTTTTATTTGTTGAACAAGAATTTACAGAGATAAACACCTCCCCCAGAAATTTGCTGCTGATAAAAAGCCAGCACACTTCACACAAAGACAGCACTATGTCATTGAGACTTGGAAGGAAATCATGAAGCAAGGACATAGTCATAAGGATCTATTGCAAGCTTTTTCCTCTTTTAAAATATTTCCCTTTGCTAGCTCTCAGTTGGATTACGTGCTTGATTTCTCTGCATGAGCAGAACAACCTTCAGATTTGTAGAGAGCCTTATTTTTCACCATCACTCTTGGCACAATGCATCTGGCATGTCTGCAGTTGGGTAGCACTCTACAAACAGGTGAATCAGACACGTGAAAAGTTAATATTCTGCTGTTGTGACAGTATAAGTATCTCTAATAATAAAGGAAAACAGCTGCTTCAAATAGTCTTTCACTTAGAAAGTGTTTGGATCATTATACTTTGACTTTTATCATCTGTGTTTTGGATAAACTCCCAATGTGGTTTATGGTTCTGCAAAATGGTAACATCTCATTTTATGAATGATAGACAGATGGGGTTTGCTGCAAGGCTTATTGATAGTAAAGCACGTAAGGCCATTCAAGATACTTAACTGCAAGAAATACTGGAGATAACAAAATATCACCGTCTCTCACTTTTTAAGATTCCTGTTATTTATTTTCAATGGTTTCAAGTTTTCTTTCTTTTCTGAGTGTTCAGTATTATCACCTGGCAGTCCTAAGACTTCGTGATTTTTTTTGTTTCAGAGCACAGAGAGAGAACAGCCGTTTTACAACTAATTGAAAGCCAGTGGAGATGTAGTCCAGATTTCAGAACAAGGTCTGTTTGCAGGAGATTTGTATGCCATTCATCTCTTTCTCTCCCTGTCTCCCTCCCACCCCCAGCAATCATCTAATTGGATTTTCATGTCCAAATCCTGTTCTCTTAATCAAAAGGCAAACAAAATCAATCTTTTGCGTTCCCAGAATCCGAGTGAAGCATTTAGTCCTAAAGCACTGAGAGACTTATTCCGCAAAGCTCTGTCAGACCCAGCTTACTAAATTGGTTAACCCTTGTCACTAAAAGCCATAGTAATCATCCATGAGGTCTGCTGCAGCAATGTTGGCTTTTGTTATATTAAGAAAGGTTTTATTTTCCCAAACCTTTGCAAAATCTATATAATCGACATGAGACACATGATTATTTTTTTTCCCCAGTTGTTTTTTAAAATATTTGTTACCAAAACTTAAGCTTTTGGAAGAAGATACTTCAAATATGTGATGATATTACATAACATTTGACCTGGAAAGAAAAGCATCTAAAATGCATTTTTATGAAATGCTAGATATTTACTCTGACAGACGTAATCCTCAAAATTAGAAACTCAGCCCTGCTGCCTTTCTCTGCAGTGATTTATAACAGGACATAGAGCGAGGGCTGGATTCTTCCCAACATTGCTTTCCCTCAGCTGCACCCTTCCAGCAGTGCAGAGATGCTACATCCCTGTTCCAGGACCCTTCAGAGTGATTTAGCAGAGGTTGAGGATAGCTACGCCCCGTGATTTCCAGACAGGAAAGTCTGGGACAATAACTGAAACCTCAACTCCCAGTTGCCAGACTAGTTTTCTGAGGTCCCGGGAATCAGTCTGGAGGATGGAGGGGTTTATGGTCCCCAAATCAATCAGCCACAAAGAAAGGACACAAAAAATGAATGATTCTTGCTCAGATCTTCTACTGGCAGGTCTATATAGTAGCTTGTGAGATAGAACTGCTATACTCCATGAGCAAAGGAGATCATAAAGGCTGCACAACTTACTGCAAAACACAACAATTTAAATCATCTGTATATAGACTGCAGTAAATAGCAGGAGACCATTTTCCATGTAGGAAATGGAGACTTCTTGTAGTTAACCAACAACAGTGAGCCTTCCCAGCTTAGCACAGAGCTATTTGGTTAAGGTATTTAATGGCGATTCACTGGGAAAATTCACAGCTTCCAGTTCTGTGCAGATTCACCATTTATCTCCGTGAGCAGCACTGCTTTCCAGGACAGTCCAAGATCTGCAACATTAACACTGGCTGACCAGCAAGCTGCAGAGCATTGGGGGCATCTGTTTTTTCCTTCCTTTTTCTGTATCTTCATCAAAGAAAGAAAACCTCTTGGTTTTAACAACAAAATTAATTCCTTATAAAAGTGCCTGGAGTTTCTGGTATCCCAAACAAAGTGCCAACACTAGACACACACAAGGGAGCACAAACACTTCTGGCAGTCTGAGTGAACGGAGCCTGTGGTGTTCTCTGCATCAGACTTAGAGTCAGCATCCCTTAGCACCCTGAAATAGCTTAAAACACATGCTTTTGTCTGGGATGTGCCATACACACATGGGTCATACCGTGGAGGACAATAAATAGCACTTTTCTCTCCTCCAGTCCTCTCCTCAGCAAGTGATAAGCACAGTTGAGTAAATCTCAGATAAGGTCCTTCCCAAATTACAGTTACCAAACCCACAGAAAGAGTTGGACTACCCTACCCAGAAAGCAAGAGCATTGTCAGACAGACATTCCTCCTTCACATCACCTGTTGCAGGTTAGGGCAGCCCAGGTGGGTTCCAAGCCAACTACTGGAGGCACTACAGGGAAGCAAAGTGCTATCATTCCATCTTTATCCACTGCAGCTTCCTCTTCCTTCATGCCCTCTGTACTGCCAGGCAGCGCACAAAATGCAAAGCACTTAGCTCATAGCTCAGATGGCTTTAAAGATTAAATTTGCAAAGCTAAACTTTAGGCTGGTGGACACAATTTTTCACTGGAATGCTTCCCTATGTCTCATATTTGACATAGAAGATATGTGCTGGCACAGGACAAGCCCTTAAAAAAAATAGTGAGAAAAAGTGGCTATGAGACATACTTCACTGGGCCTGATAAATTCCATGATAACTGAAAAATAGTTCCATTGTCACATTAAAATCTATATTTATATACTATGAGTTGTGTTTTTGAGATAATATTGGGTAATAGGTTGGTGATAGATTAGGTAGTAGGTTACAGGTTGGACTTGATGATCTCTATGGTCTTTTCCAACCTTGTTAATTCTGTGATTCTCTGATTCTGTGTCTGTGCTGAAAAGGGAATAATGAGAGATTGTGCTATACCCAGTGTTGCTTAATCAAAACAGTGTATTGAATTTTAATATCAACAATTTCATGAAAGTTATTCCTCAGAAAGATAATCATGCTTATACATATGTACCGTTGATGTTTTACTGAAATGTGTACTAGCCACTTGGAAAGTATCTTTTAACTTCCCCTTTCATTTTCACATGGAAAGAAACAAGTTTCTTTTCTGCTCATCCAAATCTTTGAATATTCAAGTTGCTTAACTGAAAATGCTTGGAAAGAACAGACAGCAGAGGAAATGATAATGTGTAGCTCTTTAAACAGGGGTTGCTTAAAAGAATGTAAAGTTAAATTTTCAGCACAATACCAGCACCTCTTTTAGAGAGAAGTGTTGTGTACAACAACGTCAGTACTTCTGTTCTTCTGAAAAAGGACCTTACAAACACTGTCAGGAGCACAAATAATGAAAGCTACAATTTCTCTTGTCTACTGCCATCAACATACAGCACGAACTCTATCCTATGCTATCCCTGTTGTTACACAAGGAAGAAAATGAAAATTGCACAGTTCAGAAAATATAGCTGAAGTGGACACAGAAACAATACTGCACAGGCACTGCATTTAACTGCAGATCGCAAAACTTTATTTAAAAATAGATAATCTCTACAGTGAGTGTTTTCTGCAGACCTGCAATTTTTCACAGTTGCTCCAACATGGACCTCCAGAAGCAATGTTGAAAAATAAAAGCTAAAATCATACCTTTATATGGTTATCTCATGACAGTATCACCTTGCAATTGATACTCCCCTGCATTGCAAATCCTAGAACCTCACTAATTAGGCTCTGAGAGAGCTCTGCTTTCCTTTGAATCTCTCTACTTGGCTCATTCTGAGGCTCTACTGCTACCTAAGCAAAGAAGAAAATAATCTCTTTGCACATATTTTTCGATTGCTTTTTGACAGTGACTGCCAATCTGCTGTGTTTCTCAGCTTTCTCATTGAAAGAATCACCAAAAAAGGAAGATCCCTCTGTTATTCACTCCGTCTTAATGAAGTGACTGTCTGGTTTTCAACCTCTCTCAGACCTGTGCTCAGATCAGATCTCCACTACACTTCACTAGGCTGAAGTTTCCTCTTTGTATCTGCATGCTAGATCCAGCCCCAAACATTCTAACCAGGAATCTGTGAGTCATAAAAAGCACTCCTATCCTTGGGTGTGTCACAAGAGAGTGTTTTCAAAGACATCACAGTGCTCCCTGTTTCTGCACTCCTGCTGTGGTGAGGTCCCTACTCACCATAAGGACTCAGAGGAGATCTTTGGTTCTGGAGAGAAGTCTCCAAGCACAGTATCAGAGTATCGCCTAGGTTGGAAAAGTCCTAAAAGATCATCCAGTCCAACCTTTAACTCTGATCTTTATCACCCCTAAGACATACTCACTCAAGCAATTTTAAGCTCCCTGTCCCATATTTTTCAGTGGGTTGTGGGACATTCTGCTTGAGCAAATGCAAAGAAAATGACCTTTAAAGAGAAACAAATGAAAGTATACAGATCACTTATGTCTCATAACAGACTCATAAAGGAGCTGTATTGAGTGTCAGTGTTGACTGCTGGTTGCAATTCAACATTATGAGACAGATTACCAGCTGAAAAAACACAACTTGATCCTAACACAAATATTTCACAATAATCTTTGCTGGAAAGTCACCGCATAGCATTGGGAACCCTACAAAATTCCCCCAGGGAAGAATTTCCCTCATGCTGCAGTGACGTCAGTGTTTCTTCTAGCATTTATCACATACCTAGCAGCTTTATAACCTTTTAAAATGTGCAATAGCTGGGCTTGTGACAAACTTCCTGATCTTTCTTTTACAGGAGATGCGCAATGTTTTGCATCCATTATGCAAATTTGGATTGCAAAATAATTTCTCCAGGAACTGCCTGAATAAATTCGCCAAGACAACTTGAGAAGCACTTAAAGCCAACAGACCAGGTCAATAGGGACAGGGATAGTCTAATCCATGAGACTGCCTTTGCAATTCAAGGCAAACGTATAACTAAAGACATGAGTAGAAGGTTTAAACACTTATTTATACAGTTATGTTATTAATTCCTCAGCGGAGGGATGTGCAGTTGGACATGAAGAAGCAGAAATCAGTAGAGACCCAAAATCTTTGATATATTTGGTCATGTTATAGACTATTTCTACTGAACAATAACAGACAGGTCTGCAGTTTGTCACTTCTTTTTGCCACCTGCACATGGCAGGTATGCAATTGCATGGGGGGCTCCTGCTGCCCGAGACAGGGGTATGGGGCAGTGCAGGATAGTAAGGGCAGAGCTAACGCATGTGGGAGCATAGGTGGAGCAGCTGCTGGAAACACTTCAGTTCAGAAGCAAGGGAGGCAGGACATGCAAGAACTTGTAGTACTGGAAAAAGCAGAGGCTTAGTATAAAGAGTAACAATAATTAGAAAGCCACATCTGAACAGGAGCCAGTACCTCATGGATCTTCCTCTTCGGCAACTTCTTTGCATACATTAGAGTGGGAAAATATTAATTATACCACAGCAAACCGTATCTTCCAAAAAACAAAGTCTGCACCGTTCTCCCATGCTGCTGACAACCTTCACCCTAGTCCTGCAGGCATTATTATATCCAACACCACACCCAGCACTTCAGCTGCAGCTGATGGAAACACCACCCACAGATTGAACACAGCCCAGTGGCCCACTTAGTAAAGGAGACAACTCCAGGCCTCTGCTTAATCTTCTTATTCCCAAGTTCTCTAAAATTCCAGTCTCTCACTCCAACACCAAGATGAAATAAGCACATCCCAGGTTTGCACCAGACTCTGTATGAGCCTTATCGGTTTGCACAATGAATTGATCACTTCACACCCTGAAGATTGGAATCTAAGCCCTTCTCCAAATATTATTCAGAATTCAGTGATCTGTGAACTCCTAAGAGCAATCATCAGCTTTCTGCTCCTGCCAGCATCTGCCATGACAATGTCTCAATACAAAATTTCCTCCAAACAACAGTTGTTCAAAAGGAAAAAATTCCAAGTAAAACAGAAATCTTAAAATCAACATTAGAAACTGCTAATAAACTTCATAATCTAACCTTGATCCAGTTGAAAGGAAGTAGGAAGGGAAGAGACAAATTCAAAAGGCCAGAGGTAGAAGAAAATCCTAGTAACCTTTAAGTAAGTTTACCAGATCCTAACCGAAGTACACTTTTAGGACTCCTGGTAAATATGTATTTTTAAATTGCAGTATGCAAAACCAAATGTAAAATGCTGGTGGATTGAAAGCATGTGTAGAGTGTGAAAGACGAAAGCCTCGGAGACACATCCGTTCAACTATCCAACAATTTCAGGGGCTGCTGTCTACAGAATGAGCCCTCCTATAACTCAGACATAAATGAAATTTGAAAATAGACAGCTGTGCATGTCTTCTCTTAAAATAATAATAAAAAAATAAAGTAACACATTCAAAATTCAGCACCTCTTGTTGGCTCTGCCCTCAAAAGACACTGTTTCATTAATGTTTAGTGTGAACATTTGTGTCCATTTTTAGTTTTCCTTAACATCTACCTGGTAATAAGGTGCACTGGAACACACATTCTCGAATGTTTATGTCCACAAATTGTTCTATATCAACTTAATATATTGGTCTTGTTTTTCATCAGTCTTGACCTGGTTTACAGGGGTATAAATCAGAACAAATTAGATTTAGGTGGTAGTAAAAGCAGAACAATTTCAGTGGACATTAACTTTTAAAGCCTCTGCAGCTGACAATAGAGAAGAATGCATGAGAACAACTCTGGCTCTTGGACACCTGACACAACATTGTGAAAACTTTACTAGATCTTTAAACTGTTACACAAGCACAAAAAGATTAACTTAAATAAAAAGGACACTTCAATTCCACTTGAGCTCACATTCAGTTTCAAATGCAGCTTAAATATCTCTGTATAAAAACAGGCTACAGTCAAGCTATTCCTCAGATGAAGACAGATACTTGCAGCTGTCATTGACAAGTTGTGAGATTCTTTGTTCCCAGCTTGGTCACACATTTAGATGCTTTCAAAAGTTTGGCTCATTGTCAAGGTTGAGCATCCTTGCATCTTATAAATACAGCATTCGCTGCAGTAAAAATTTCTGATTTGCAAAAAATTGGATGAATTCAAAAGAGAGAGTAAAAAAATTATTAATGGAGTTAATAAAAACTGTAGAAGCAATTATTCTTGTTAGTTGCTTCTGGGGGAAAAGGTACTGCAATGTTATTGTAATAACCATTTCTGGGAATAAAGGATCTTTTAATAAATTGTATCAACTAGATATTAAACTATGGATTGATAACTCTGCATCAGAGTCCAATCTTGACCACTTGCTGATACCTTTTCACCTTTGAGTGGTCACATTACTGTCTTTGGGATATATTGTACAACAGATCCCACACCTACGCTGTTGCTGAAAACTCCATAAAATGAAAGTACAGCCTTAAAGGATTTATTGAAGTCAGTGATGATCTAAAATATGCATGGTAAACCCCAATTCTTTATGTAGTATCATGACTGAAACAGGTAACCCATTGTACAGATATGAAACTTAATGATTGAAGAAATTTAAATGGTTTGCCCAAGGTCACACATAAAATTCGTTGTTACAGAGCTAGTCCAACAGATGAGGACAGTCCAAGATGAGAAGAAATCAGCCAGTATTTATTACCCAAAGACGTGATGAAGCAACAACTCCGTGCAAAGCGCAGTTTTCCTTGATTTCACATTTCATTATAAAGACTCATAGCAGCGCAGGGCTGAGATTTGGTTCAATTTAGTTTACACAAACCAAACCCAGTGCATTTTGTGTCCTGTACACCCAGTTGCTTCCCTGACTCCAAAGGCAAAGAATGAACAGAAGTCACTTGTGGGCTGGAAAGCAGAGAGTGAGATGGGTAAAAATAAGGGGGAAGGTTTTATTTAGACCTTTGCACGTGGCTTGGGAACAACATTTAAAAGTTACTGAAAGAGAGGATAGTGCAGCACAGGCTGAATGAAGAGACCACTGTGACAGATGCTTTAAAAAAGTCAGGATGCAGAATTAGAGGCTGAGAGGAACACATAGAAATTTTATGATAGCAAAAGCATGTACAGCATGAGGGTGGAGTAATGTTGAAACACATAATAAATAAACTGTAGAAAATACTGCTAAAAATAAGTTCTCAGAAATAACCATCTGCATTCACAGCAACTGCTTTTCTCCAGAGAACAAATGTAATCTATTAGTTTTCCTTCATATATCCTGCATAGTTGTAATATTGAGGAATACTTGAATCTAATTCTTCTGACACAGTTATGAAAAAAGTAATTTTTAAACCTTAAAATATTTACACAGCTAGTAAAACGCACACAATTAAAGTCTGAATCAAATTGTCACTTATATGTGGTGTACAACACCAGATTTGTTAAATTCAATCAATTAAAATAAAAGTGGCAATAAAGTATCACCAGACAAGAGGAACCCATTTTTGTCTGCATCCAGCTGTTTGTTTATTTATTTATTCATCTGTTTAATAAATTTCTACAGGCCTTACAAATGTGCACATTTTAATGAGAAATTTTGAAAGGCAGTTTATGGGATTGAGGAAAACAAATGTTTTCTTTTCAGCCAGGAACATAATGTACTTAAGTTTCCATCTGTAGAAAATTCATTTACTTCTATTGTAGCCTTTGTTATAGTAGTATTTGGCTACTGAAATACCCTTTTTTGAACTTGCATGCCCAGCTTATCATCTAAACCCCACTACAAGGAGCCTTATAATCACCATAAACTCGCTCTAGTGAAAGCCAGTTGCATCAACATCCAGGCCAGTGATGCATTCACTACAGAAAAGGCTACTGTGAAGTTTGTGAACGTGTTCAGGATATTAAACTTTGTTCCTGCCTAACAAATAGGAACCTCTGAGGTTCAAGAAACGCATTTGTACAATGCCTTTAGTGATCAGATTCTGTTCTCTGAGCGAAGCTCATAAAAAGTGCGGGATCAATAATATTAGGAATAATACTACTTATTACTACTAATAGTTTACCAAGCTGATTAATTTATTTTTTCTCACTTTGACTTCTCCTTATTGGTTACATGAGCCCTGGTTACATACAAATCATGGAAAAAGACCTACTTGCACCTAATCTTGTTCAACAATATCTTTTCATTAGCGGGATACTCTGCTACATTCAGCACTCCGCTATGTGTTCTTTGGGTCTTCGGCTTAACCCTTTTAATGTGACTAAAATAAACAAAGATCAATGCGGCCAACATTCCTCAGAATGACAGTCAAGCCTAATTGCTATTGAAACTTCAAAAAATAAACAAAAAAGTTAAATTTTTTTTCTTCCTTTTATTTTTAAAACTTAGGGGAAAAAAACCCTCTAATTGATTGTGATTAGTAAAGTCAATACTTTGAGATGTTGTGTAGGTTACAAGATTTATTTTCCCTTTTCAGCAGTGCTGGCCATTACTTAACTATTGGATTAATTGTATTCAGAACAAATCATCTGCCATTTCATTTTATGACTCATTAGGCAAGTATAGCAGATAACCATTACTGCTTTTGGGTGTAAGATTTCAAAACTTATGCACTGCTAATGACGCCAGAATCAGGAAAAGCAAATACCTTACGTGTGCAAAGGTTAGAGTAAGCACTAATGGAATACTTATCTGCCCAAAAAAGTAAATTAAATCAATTTCCTGAGCCTTGTAAGAAGTATAATACTGAGACAGGAGGCTGCAGGATGAAGAAATTGCGGTTCGCTTGCAGGTGGCTCTTCGTGATACTGATGTAAAGCACTGCTGACTGTACAACCCAGCACAGTCTCAGTGATTTAGGAAAAGCCAATGCATGTGGGGTTGTTTGTCTCAGGTTGAAATCTGGAAAAGGAGAGAGTAGATCTTAAGCATTCACTAAGAAAAAAAAAAGTGCCCCGTGAAGCCTGCAAATGACAGCCTGTAACAAGGAAATTCACATTACAAAGGTGTTACAAATTCTTGGGAGCACAGGAAGTACCCTTTTGGGTTGGGTATAGAAAGGAGAAAGGCAGAAACTGGCATGATTCCTTTGTGAGTGTTTCTAGCACACTTCTCTGCATGCCCAGTTTCAAAGGTTGAATGCCAACTGAGTGATCCACAGCATCACAGCAAGAGGAAAGCTAAAACACTGTGATCCTTCTCTTCTAAATTAATCTTGTTTCTTATCTCCTCCCTGCTAGGATTTGTCATTTCTGATGTAAAATTTTGGTGATTAAATGGCAGGGAAGCATTCGGCTTGTGTGGCATCAAGGTAACCCTAGGAGTGAACAGATGAAGTCTTTGAAATGACTTACTGTCTGTGGTTACAGCATCTTCTAAGGACTTGCAGGATGTTTGTAAGCCATTTGGCTTAATCCTCTCCCTGATGAATGAGTTTTCATATATCCAGGACAAACTCCTCATTTTTCTTTTCTTTTTAATAGAACTCTACTGTGCAGCTCCTCTGGAGCTGGCACCTTGTGGGGCTGTTTTGTCATTACCCAAGCTGTTGTAATGTTCTCCTTCGAGTAAATGCTAAACTTTTTTATTTTTTCCACTCCAATTAACTTTTCTCTCATCATTCTTTGTACCTGCATTAGATAGGAAATATATCTTAGCTGTTTACCAAGAGAAAGGATTGCTTTATTGTGCTTAGGAATATAAACACCTCCCTCTTCTGCCAGGTTTCTTCACATAAAATCAGGAAAACACAACGTGAAAGTGTCCCATATTTTGGAGATAGAATGTATTTTGTTACTATCAAATACAGGTCAGGTAGACAGGTCATTATTACTTTCCCAATAATTTCTATTGTTAGACAAAAGAAAAATATCCAAGAACGATAGACTGTTTGAGGGTCTCAGAGCAAGTCTTCCCCCCTGCGCAGCAGTCCAAACCTCCTTCATTGTCTACTGTTTACAAAATATTCTATAATGAACCCTCCCCCACTATTACTATTAACTTAGTATATATATATTTGTTCATTTACAACAGAAAAGCTCATTCATCACATAACTTCTCATCCTTCCTTTGTTTGATACTACCCAACATGTACCATGGAGGGTACCTGTTATTTCCTTAAGTGATTCCTTTTCTATTCCATTTGACATACTTAGCGCATGCTAGGATTATTAAAAAAAACCAACAAGCTGCCATACATTATCATCTGAATGCAATGAGAACCCATTTTATGCTGCCTTAACTTTGGATTTCTGGTGCCTTGAATGCAACTGAAGTAAGCATTTTGCTTAACAATGGGGTACTATTATCAAGAAAATAACAGTTAATGGTCATATCTTCTTGCTCTAAGAACTCTTAACTGCATTGAAACATGAGGCAAATCCACAATTTTGCTGTTCTAAATAAAAGCATGACTATAGGTGAGATGTTTTGATTGATGCTGTCAAGCACCCTCCTTCACTAGGAACTTAACCTGCTCAAGTAATTTAACTAATGTATAACACTCTTGTAGATGTTTTTATTATTTGCAGACAATTAAAGTTTATTCTCTTACATATTTACCAAACCTCCTATTTAACTCCTTTAGTGTTGCAGGACATCTTAACCGACCTCATGAACATCCTGGGTTCCCAGTGATTCATCGGTTTCTGGAATTACACCATCGCACGCCATAGCTAGAGGTTGAAAAATCAGATGAAGTAAAGTGGAATGGACTGACTGTAACAGGCAACACGGACTGGTGAGGCTTGCAAGTGCCCTGTCTGCAGGTGAGCGAGTGCAAGGTGCCAATCACCTCATGCTGATAAGTGGTGAGGGAGCAGCACACTGTCACAACCCGAGTTTTGGATTTCTATCATTATAATGATCCTGTGACAACTGCAAAAACTCCCAGGTGGCCAGCGGCTTATAACAAAACACGAACATTCATAAATATGAGAGCTTGTGCCTCACTCGCTGAATTCATCAACCCTGATGTTTCTGCAAGATGGGGATATATACGCTGTACTCAATGGACCAGGGCAAAGGACTCCCAGTGCTCACCCTAAAAAGATCTGGCATTAAACAGGCCAAATGAGGCTTCTCAACAGGGTATGAACACGGATTGTCTATCAATCTGTCATGGCAAAAACAAGCTCCAAGCAGAGGCATTAATGCTCTTATGGACAAGAATGCACTGAGCTGCATAGGAAGTGGGCTGCAAGAAATGTGTTAAATAAAATGTCATGGGAGCAGCAAGAGAGAGGAGGGATGGAAATGAGAGCAGAGACGTTATTAAGGCAGACAATTGTGATAGCCTTGGAGCTACTAGCATATGTGTCAAGTAGCTGGTTGGCCAAAGAGTTTTAGTAACTGCTTTCACAGTTCCTCATCAACAAACCCTGACTAGAGTCACTGAACTAATTCCTTTCAACATCCCCACAAGTTACTTTTAGAAACGCAACTTTGGTACCTTTTCTTGTATTTATTTTACCAGCAAAGTTTAAAACACTCTGCATAAGTTTCCAAGGAATTAAAATATATGGTGCCTATATTTTGTTTATAATTATGTGGGGTTAGGTTATACATTCCTGACATATTAAGTGAAAATAATTTTTATATTGTAAACCACTTCCAATGCCATCTGGAGCATTTTAACACTAGATGACTCACTAGCAACCAGTATAAAACCCAAAGTGCTTATAAGATACATGGCTACAAGTTGGCCTATTAGCATTCAAAGTATTCAATGGTTTATTTTATAACTTCTGAAGATCGCAGACTCTGATCTGCATGAAACTTCAATTAATGTTAATGGGAATTACGGGAACATCCAGAGTAGTTCTACGGCTCTTAAACTCTTGGTACAACAATTCTCATTGTCTACTACTCTGAATTTGCATAAGCAATTAATGTCTCATTAGTGTCTCATTAAGAACTCATGGTGTGAGGGAGGAAAGAGCTTTTGTACCTCTGTGGAAAGTATACCAGGTCACAAGTGAATGTGACTTCACTGGTTTCATATTGTTTTGCATTTGTACGTGCAGAAAGAGACAAAATTGCAGAGATGCACAGTTTGGCAGAGATCAGTGTGACTGCTGAGGAGTAAGGCAGATCTTGCAACTGCCAAAGATGTTTCCAGTTAGACACAAGACATTTAGGCAGACACCGAAAAAAGCCCACTGAGTTCCTTTGGCAGCAGAGAAAGCTCAAACCACGTGCCTTAATGTGTGCATACATCCCATATTTAACTTCAAACAATTGAGTAGTCCCAATGAAGTCAACTAAAGACCTACAACTTTCTGGCCTGTAGCCATACTTCCTTCACACTTATAGAAATCAAAACCTCATAGGTTTGAGGCTATTCTGCCACAATCAATGAACCACCAGGCTAAATCCATAAGGATCTTCCTTCCCATAGCCTGAGCGTTCCTTCTGGTTACTCTGCAAGACTGGAAGCTCCTTCAACACCTCAACAGTGAATTGGGAGATATAGGTGTTCATCCTTTGAATCCCACTTGAAGTGGCAGCGTGGGGGGATAGTATTTTAATGGTTTATATTTCTAAAGGTATGCACTGGATTTACAACAAATTGTGAGACAAAGCAGTAACATTTGCAGGTACAGCAAAGTACCAAAGCTGGCATGAGACTCTTCAACATCAGATTTGAAGGTGAACAATATGAACAATGAACTATACCTTCTCAGTAGGAAGTCCATTTGCTGCTGGAGAAGCTGGGCTTTTCACTGTTGTGTATTTAGATAAGATTAAAAAAAAAATTGTTCAGAATAATCTGAATCAGAACAGTGGCATATGATCCCTGGCATCTGATGATTGAAGTTTTCAATCTGTCCTACCAAAGCTTTCTATGGAAAGCGCAAATCCTCAGCAGTACTCCATGATCCTGAGAAGCCTTGGTATGGTTGCTGCATGGAGTGCTTTAAGGACCAGCAGCTCAAGGAGCATGTGAATGACTGATGTATTCCAGAGGCTCCACTTAAACAACAGTCAGGAGCTGAATGGATCTCCTTACTGAACACATGCTGAAAAAGCTTAATGTTGCCTGAGAGAACCCATTTCTTTCCCAAGGAAGTCTAACAGGATTCATACTCAAGTTAAAAAAACGTCCTAACTATTAACTGAAAATACAACTAAACATTCTCAGTGCATTCATAAATGTGAAGAGAGCACATCCAGCACTCTCAGCTCCTGTGAGCTGTTACTTGTACCTTCAGCATCCTTTCGGGCTGCTTCAGCAAGTACAGCTGTAAAGAACTGCACGTTTATTCTGAAGAGTCCCAAAGGGATTGAGTAGCTCTCTCCAGGCTGTGCTTTCATATGTGCAGTGCTGTTTCTTACATTACTGAAATTCCTCCTGCTTCAGCTGGAATATTATGATGTCTTCAGTTCAGTGGGGTTAAACAGCCCATCTGAGTGTCAGCTCCTGTCAGCCAGAGCCCTGGGCCAAAGCTTACAGCTGGCATATAAATGGAAAAAAACATGAAATGCTTTAATTTTTGATGGAAAAGGAAATTAAAGATATGGAACAAGCGCAATGCAGTCCAAACTGGAGAAACACAAGCAGTTAATCAGAAGAGCAGGTACAATGCTTAAATGTACCTGTGGTAATTTATGGAGAGAGAGGGTTTTTTTTCCTGGATAAGCTATGCAAGTACATGGAGTTAATCCAACGCTGATTTGTCAGGATATGGATCATAGCACCTGAAGAATACTCCTGGCAAACCTTTCAGATCCAACTACTCTAAACTGTACCTCTGGTAGCTCCCAAAGCTGCTGGAGCTGGTGTTAGCTGGATTGAAGGAATTCATGAAATGAAAAAGACCTTTGCCTGGGAAATGCTAAAGATCTGAAAAAAG
>WEIS01028943.1:0-18434 GCA_013389965.1 Todus mexicanus
CTGAAAGAGTTACCCCAGCATCACCTCTCATTTGGTGCCAAAACACCTTTCCTCCCTATTTGACCCGTAATTTCACTCCCAAACATCCCATGGGGTACACTTCCAAGTGCTTCTATTTCTGATTTCCCCTGTCAGATCTGCATGTCCAAGAAATCCTGCCCATGCATCACCCCACAGTCCTCCTCCGTGTCCCTTTCTCCAGCCCCTGCGGCTATAACACACCCAACTGACTACAAGAAGAATTTGTGGTATAGAAAACCCAACACCTGCAGCAAAGCTGTTGTGGGAAAAGGACGGCCAAGCTCAGGAGGAGCTCTGCTCTCAGCTTGATGTGTTCCAAAATCCTTCACTGAATCCCCTCTGGGAAATATTACTGTTCTTTGCTTATTAATTATGCATATGCTGTCAGTCATCATTCCCAGGAGTGGGGCCCTTTGTGTTACTCTGCACACAAACCCACTCAAACACTTCTCCCATTCCCTTTTTAGGCTCTAAAAGAAAATAGAGATCCTTCAGAGCTGAATGTGCTACTGTCCCCATTAAAGCTTGAGCTCTGTAGAAGATAGGAAGGAGTTAACTAAGGAGTATCAAGAGGAAAAGGCAGGGTTTTCTTCCTAGACAACTTGAGAGAAATTAATGACTTGACCTGAAAAAAGGTCACATCTTGTGCACTCATTACAGAGATCTCCTGTAAAACTGTATTAAGAAATGCCAGAAAGACTATGAAGAAATATGACCTTTTCTTCACAAGACTGCAGAAAATTTTGGTGGAAACCAGAATTTAAGAGAAAATTAACGACAGTCCATTGGCATCGATAAAATCCAAAGGTGGATAATGCATGAGGAAACTTTTACAGACCAAGAAATGGCGCTTTAAGGCAGGTACGTGCTATTTGGATTTTCAAAAGGAAAGATTTGTCGAGGAAGGGCAAGCTCCAGGAAACAGCTCCTGCATTTTTTGGATGCTAGTTGGTAATGTACGCACTCCTCCATGACACACACCTCCCTGCGTTGCAGCCTCAGGAACCCCAAGATCTGACACAGAAGGTTAAGAGATGGGGAAATGAAGTTATTTCTGTCTGCAGCAGGAAGGGACATGAGAACAGGCTGGCTTATGAACATGCCCATGAAAACATCGGCATTTAAGCACGCGCAGCAATAAACGCAATATATTGAATACCAAGGTTAATTGCACCTAAGAAAGCTGCAGGTCACGTCTGATTTAATCCAGCTCCAAAGCAGCCTAGGTAGAGGTTCAGTCAATTTTTCTTTTGATAAATTGAGGAAGGGAAGCTCAGAAAAATCAGGCTGAAATCTGGCCAGGGCACTGCCACCAGCCGTGTTCCCTCCCAACGGCATGGAGCCCCCAAGTGCTCCTGCAGCAGAGAGAGCTGGGCACAGACCAGGGGATTATTGCCCGTTCTTCCAGCTCAGGGCTGTAGGAAATCCCAATTTTCCTCCGGAGCAACATGTTCCTTCTACAAACTCCAACACAGGAGAATAAACCCCACCATCATCCACACAGGAGGGTAAGTGGGGAATAGCCTGTGCACCCTTGTCACTCAAAAGTCTATGGTTTTTGTTAAATAAAACAATAATAATGTAAAAAAAAAAAAAAAAAAAAAAGAAAAAAAAAAAAAAAAAAAAAGGCAAGAATCTCCCTCACAGACATTTTGGTAGGAAAAGACAAAGAGGAGCACACAGAGCATCACCACCTCTGCCTGTCCCAACAGTACCTCTTGGACCATCGGTAGCACATCCTTCCTTGGCCGCAGCAGTTCAGGCCAGGTATGCGGTGGCCTCCGGAGCGCTTCATGATGAAGCCTTCTCTGCAAGGACAGAAACACGGTCAGGATGGGTGGCACAGCTCAGCTGGAGGGGCGGGAGGGGTCTCAAGTGGAAGATGCTTGCTGAACCCCCCAGTTCTTGTGCCCAGGGATGGTTCATGCCACCTCCAGCCATGCCCATGCAGCCTCTCCACCGCGCCCTGAAGGCTGGAAGAAGGACAAGAATACTCCCCTAGAAAGAAATCATGCAGATTTAAGAAATGCAGGCCTTGTTTTATAGCACAAGCAGAAGAATCAGCGGGTCTACAGGTTGCAGGGAAGGAAGAAGCCCTGCAAGGCAGCCTGTGAGCTACAGCCTGCATCACGCAAAGCAGCCCGCTCACAAATCTGTTTCCCGAAGTTGTAGCATTCCTGTCTGAACATAAATATTTTTTCCTAACTGAATGGCAATGCATTCCCCAGTCAGTTACTGGTGAGAAAGGAAAGCTATTAACTGGAACAATTTTTATTTATAAAACTGTGTTCTTGGTGAATCATAATTCAAAGACACAGCTGACAACTCACATGCCCTTCGGTCCCAGGTCGTGGATGAATGACAGCTGGTTTACTCCAATGAACTCCATCTGGGGAAAAAGAAGAAGATTCCCCCATCTTTCACACTCTGAAATCCACAAAATACTTCGCTTCATCGAACTGACTTGTCATCAAGGCAGAACCTACAGAACATCCTGAGCAGATCCCACCATCGCTTAAGCATCCTCAAGAAGACCAAGAAAAGCAGTTTGTTTGTGTTCTTTGTTAGTTTGGTTGTTTGTTCATTTTACATGTGATTTGAAGAACGCATCTCAAGCAACCAGGACAATCAACATGAAGTGTATCATAGGGATCCTCCCTCCTGGATCATTGGCTGAAACAACTTTGATGCTGCTGGGGGTCGTGTAAACTTGGCTGGCTGCCTGAATCCTCTCCTTTCTCCAGTGAACCTCACAGAAAAACTGGAAAATAAATGTCTCCAGGGCTAGGACAACCTTATTCCCTTTGAGTCCTCCACCTCATGGACATGCACTACATTGGGGATCAGTCCCTCAACCCATGAGTATCTTCAAGGCCATCTCAGCAGGTCACTCCCACTCAGCACTGTATACACGCCACTGCCTTGTCTGGTCCCAGAAGCCAAAAATCCCCAGGAAAGCCACAACAAGGCAGCAGGAAAGCAAGTTCAAGCACACTCTCCACAACTTCTGTTGCTCTCCACAGAGCTTCACAGAAGACACAGCTTGAGGAACCCATGTTTACCAGCAAATCTCAAATTCAAGCAACCTGCCTCCTCACACCTTCTCCTGCTTCAGCAGAGGTTGCAGAGGAACACAATGACAAGCAAAGCTGGTGCGAAAGCACAGCACAATTACATGCACCTCTAAAAATAGGACACCAGGCGATTTTAACTGAGCAGGCTTTTCTTGGCACAGCAGGACATTCCTGAGAGTCTGCTGGTTATTAGTCCCAGGCCTCGTTTGCAGGGAGAAATGCCTGCCCCGGGTGTCCCGTGCATGTCAGGGCTTGGGCAGAAGCAGCCTACGAAGGAGTTGCTTTGCACAGCAGAGGCTTGGCTGTTAATTTAGTGTGGCATAAAACCATCCAAGCGCAGAAAGGTGCTCAGGGCAGGGCAAGGACAGGAGCTGCCCTCCCCTTTGGTCAGGCAGCAAGCCGGAGGGAACCCTCTAACCACGTGTTTTGGCAATGAAACCTGCTGGGATAGAAGCCAAGGACTCAACCCATGCTCCTGACCGCAGACAGAACATGAGACAGCCTCAGGGCCAGCTTCAGACTGTGCTCACCCATGCCCCACAGGTGCCAGTACCTGAGGGAGGGCTCTCCTTCAAGGTGGCTACTGTCATCTGCTCTCTGGCGAAACAACCTCAGGGCCCCACTGGCAAAATCTGATTTTACACAGGAATTACGTGGCTGGACCCATAAGTCTCAGAGACATTTTCAAACACTAAGTATAACAAAGAGTATTAGACCTTTTTCCCCAAACTTACTACTTTGCAGTTATGGTGAGACCAGCTCAGGCTGCCTTCCCAATACCATCATTTTTGCCCCATATAAGCAGCAGCAGGACAGAACATCGCTCCTCCTCCTTCTCATGCTCTGCTGCTCCTGGGATCTTCCCAAACTTCTCACATCAATAAGGCCACGGAGAAGAACAAAAGACCTGTTGTCATCCTCTGAGTAGCTCAAGGATATGAAATAACCTCTATTCAGTAGAGGCAAATTTAATGCCCTCAGTTTTGGGTGATTTCAGCCTGTTTTCAAAAGCAGCAAAAGTATCAAATAGCTAACCATCCTAGCTAACCATCTTGCTGCCACTGCTCTCTCTACACATTCTGGAAAAACACCAGGTTTGACTTACAAACATTTCAGCTGTTTCAGCAGTGACACTTGGAGCAGGATGGGCAGCACCTGAAAGCCCAGTGTGTCCTACAAGCTCTGATCAGAGGTACCAAGTGAAGTTTCAAGTCAGTTCTTTGCCCTGAATCTCATTTTTGTTTCTTCAGAAAATCTCTGGCATTCCCCATTAGACAAATTAGAAACCCAGACAGTGGGCACACACACAAAAACTCAGCACATGAATGTCAAAACCCTTTGAAAACATTTGGCTGCAACCAGCAAGCTGGCAGCAATTTGAGGAGCGCTGCATGCAGAGATAGAATTGTCCTCAAAGCAGCAAAAAGAAGAAAACAGGAGGATAAATTACTTGCAGAAACAAAACTACTGCTATATAAAAATGCAAGAAAGGTTGTCCAGCAGCGCAGTAACCTGCTCTTCAGCCAAGGAGTCTGAAACAGCAACGACGGTGACAGGAATCCATCCAACATGTTGATCAAGCAGTGCCAATTAGGAGTGTTGGTTTGTAAAAAAACCCCATAAATAAATTCCACCAGCTAGAAGCAAAACTCCTCAGTGCAGTGGAAAACATCTGATCCGATTTATTATTACTATTATTGCTGCATTAGCTGTTTCTACTGTTACGGCGCCTTTCATCCGAGGTGCTGGTCATTCAGAGAAAAACCAAGAGGGGATCGTGGAGCAGCGAGACACTTTTATCTCCATGCCGGGATTCCTGTGCTGCCCAGCTGCCTTCCTGCAGAGCCGGCATCCCACTCTGGTTTCACAGCAAGCCACAGCAGAATATTTCAAGCATGAGGTACAGGCCTAGAGAATGCAGTTTCAATGACATTATTGGAGCAATAAAAGGAAAAAAAAAAAAACAAACAGCAAACCAGAGGGGAGCCATCAGCTGCAGAAAGACGAGCTATGAAAGGTGGAGAACCAGCTGCAAGGTGCACAAGCCACAGTTTTAAGCTGCCCCATTCTGCCAGCAACATCAGCACCTGTGATTTATGTGAGCAACAATTTCATAGAGTATCTGCATTTCAGAATGAATGCAGCCGCTCCACACTGCGTTTTCATTTTGACTCTTGCTTTTAATTTAGTGGGTTAAAAAAACCCCAACTCATAAGGAGTTGATGAGCAGCTGTGGCTAGCAGGGAAATGAAGTCACACCACTCTTCTGAATAATATTGTTCGGCAAAAGAGACCAGCTATTTCTCACACAAAATAATTGGCTTACACTAAACCCAAATTTTAAAAAAAGAAAAGAAAATTAAACCTGCTAAAGCTCAAGTACAACTAGAAATACTGAAGGGTTGGGTGGGGACCTTTGCAGTCATCTGCAGATCCAAGTGCCGTATCAGAGGCAAACCAGCAGCCGCTCTCGCCTATCTGAGCAGTTCTTGCATCATACTGCTTTCACTTCAGATGAGGGGTCTCCTACACTCAAGTATATAAGATCATGCAAAATATTACGGACATGCACTCTGTGCGGGTTGCAGCTTCCCATTGTGACTCCATGTCTGACTTTACAAAGAATTCAGCGTTTTAAAAAACACCTCGGTGCGTGGATTTGATGAGAACACCACACAGGAGTCAGAACATGCCCTAAGATGAAGACAGTTACAGCCTTTGTCGGTGCCCTGCCAAAAGCCTTCTCAACCACAGGAAGAGCAAAGCCCTCATTTGGTTCTAAGGAGGACAAATAAAGCTCCAAGGAAAATGCCAGAAATCTTCACTTTCGTCTCTAGTCTGAGAATGATGGGGATTGTTTTGGTGGGATTTTTTTTAAAGGAAACATTTTTCTCCCCGAGCTGTCTGACGGCAGGACCTGCTGTGCTCAGTGGCACGGCCACCATTAGCAGCAANGGGTTGGAAGGGACCTTAAAGATCGTCTAGGCCAACCCCTGCAGGGACCAGGGACACCGGCAACTAGAGCAGGTTGCTCAGAGTCCTGGCCAACCTCATCTGGAATGGTTCTAGGGATGCGGCAGCGACCACCGCTCAGGGCAACCTGGGCCAGGACATCGCTACCCTTAGTATCGAAAATTACTTCCTTTTATCTAATATAAATCTACCCTTTTTTCTTACCACAACACACCACAACTACTGCATGTTCAGGTCTAACATCAAACGCCACACATGTACAACACGCACACCAAGCTAACGTAGGCAAACGTTAGGGATGCATCACTGCTCTTCTCAAGCTGGAAGACTCAAGGCTTGTACATCTTCACTTGGGTACCAAATCTTTTAGGTTGGAAAAGATCTCCAAGACTGAGTCGAACCACCAACCCAGTCTGCCACTAACCCATCCAGCTACAAGCTGCCCAACATCTCTACCCAACTGAAATCCTGCTGAAGAGCAGATACCTACCAAACAACACCAGTTGAAGAGAACTGGCTGCCACAGAAACTCTAAGTTCAGTCAACATTTCTGGCTTATTTGAAAGCCAAGTGTTCCCAGTTATCACTCCTTGCTCAGAAATGTCACCAAGCTCTGCAGCTACTCAACGCACGTATCAGGGCTTGCTGGTAATACAGAAGATGGAGCAACACAGTCATTATGCAGCCAAGAAAAGGGGAAATAAATTACCATCCCAGGGAGATGGTACAGCTGCAGCTGACAGGTGAGGGCTACTGAAGAAACATTCGAAGATAGATTTCAAAGGAAATATTTTTGCTTAAAATAGGCTCAAAGTGGGATTTGACATCTCTCCTCATTTCAAAGAGACTATCGACTCGGGAAAATAAGCCAATTAGCACCTCCCTTCAGAAATGACAAAGCACCCGCAGGGGTGACAGGTTATCACTCATACAAACACAGCATCACTGGTGTCCATTGACACTGTACAGAATAGAAACCCGAGACAAATTTGCATCCAGGACCACAAGCAAAGCCCAAACTGAAGGAGTGATTACAAACATGGTTTGGACTCCAGTTGTTTAAATATTTAAAATTTCAATTTATCATCCTAACTGCTCTCCAGAATTAAACAGAAACACACTACACCATGCACGTACAACCAGCTTTCTGCACTGGACTACCCTGAGGAGGCTGTGTTGTAACAGCAACCTCCAAGACTGAACCATTCACTCTCTTCCTTTGCTTTCATATAAGAATCGTAGAACCACCAAGGTTGGAAATGACCTTCAAGACCATCAAGTCCACCCGTCTACTAAGCATTATCATAACCACTACACCATGTCCTGAAGCGCCACATCTACGGGTTTTTTGAACACCTCCAGGAATGGTGATTCAATCACCTCCCTGGGCAGCCTGTTCCAATACCTCACCACTCCTTCAGTGAAGATATTTTTCCTAGTATTCAAACTAAACCTCCCCTGTTGCAACTTACATCCTGGTTTGAGAAATCAGCTAAGCCAAAGTGCTTGTGAAGCAGCTGTAAAACATTTCTTTACATAAGCTGCACATCTTCTTCCAATGAATTGAACATTTGTAAAGCGAATATTCTTTAGGCATTTAAGCAAACTAACTTCTACTCACCGTTCCATGGTAGTTCCTGTACATCGGCATCTTCAGAATTTTTGTCAAGTAGTCTTCCAGCTGTTTCTACAATTAAAAAAATCAAAACTTTAGATAAGATGCAGGAATTTTCAAGAAAAAAAAATACCTTACAATCCACCTGTCTGGCATTAGGAAGTAAGAAACCAGACACGCTTTTCAGCTTGAATAAATAAATACATTCTGTGCTCATGGAAGATTATAGCTCAGCAGCATAAATGTTTTGATCACAGGTTGTTTAGTGCTCACAGATCCATGTTTGCACCTTCTACCAGCAGTCATTCCTTGGCATGGTCACTTTAGAGGTCAACTTTCTTATCTGAACCCATGTTTCAGAACAATTTCAAATACAAAATCAGTCCCTACTGCTTCTGAGCCACACAAATTAGCATTGTGAGAAAACAGCCTCAGACGCAACTGAGAGAGTTGATTTAACCAAAATACCAGGTTGACAGGGTGAGGAGCACGGTGACCATGCTGCCCTGTCCCAAAGCCACAGAGAGGGCTTCAGCCAGGCCACTGCTGTCTGGAGACCCTGTCCTCCCCAGCCAGGAGGGGAGAAAAAAAAAACCCATTACAGGAGAGATAATATCTTGCCATACTTAGGGTAACAGGGCAAAGAAGAGATGAAGCTGTTTGGGCACGGGAAACTGGGCAGAATCTTACAGGACATCAACAAACCAAAAAGAAACAAATGCCATCAGAATCTTTGTCATTCTCAGCATTGGCATCAGAGCACTGAGCTACCCAGCGCGGGATATACATCCCCATGGCGAAAGCTGTGAGATTCCCACCAGGAAACCGAGGAGGGGGGATAAAAAGATCTAGAAAACATTTTTTCTCCTCTTTTAAGCAACATCTCGCTCCTGAAACTTCTTGCACAGCAGCAAAGCCATGCACAGCAGGGAGGGTTATCTGCTCTGCATAGCTACGAGACACGACCTTTTGGGACTTGAGGCTTCAGCAGAGGAAAGCTCATCAGGGAGGGAGTGAACAGCAGAAAGAACGATAAGCACAGGGTGAACAAATGCAGAGTTTTACAGGCTGGTGGTGGTGGTGTGTGGTGGGTTTTTTGCAAACAGCAAAGCTGCAATGAAGAGGTAGGAAGACACCCACCCTCTTCATAGAAAGGCCCATCTGTTAACATCTGATGAAGTTACAGAGAACACGTGTGACTCGGCTAAAATTATCCACTTCAGCACCAAGAGCCTGACTGTCATCTCCTCTTTCAGAGGGGGACAGGACTGAAATCGCTCAGATTCTGATGGCTGGGGGACTGCCTATATCACACAACTTGACTTGGCAAGCTGGCTCTTCTATCTTTAAATTGGAGCAAGTGGGAGGAGGGGAACCACCACTCTCAGCATCGTAGTCTTCCTCAACTTCCAAAGAAAACTTTGCCCGTATGAATCCCAGGAGCAGCATCCTCCTCTTTGCATGGAGAATTTGGTGTTAAACCTTAAGTTTGTCAAGCAGAAGTCTTCAATGGTAATGAAATCATAGAATCCTAGAATGGTTTGTGTTGAAAGAGACTTTAAAGATCACCTAGTTCCAACCCCCCTGTCATGAGCAGGAACAACTCACACTAGATCATGTTGAAGGGCTTTGCAATTAAGGCTTTGATAGCACTTGGCATTGCAAGCAACCCTCCTGACACCTCTGCTTCTCAGAAGTCCCCCCAGGCATCCCTCCAGCCCCGCACGCCAAGCCAGGCACTTACCCTCCTGCTGGAGAAGTGCTCTTCCCGCACCGTGCTCTCTGCGGTGTGCGGCAGGCTCGGCATCTGCCTTGGCTCTCCCCGTTTGATAGATTGTCTTCTCACTGTGTGACTGGAAGGAAAAACAAACCCTGATGTCAAGTTCAAGCACTGCGAGTGTGTGCATGCCTCGATACGTAACCCTTCGTGTGCAACACTTTTGTTTTTCCTACCCAAGCTCTTAAAAATGGAGATGGGTGGACAGGAAAGCAAAAAAAAAAAAAAGCAATCATGGATTCATTTAAGAAGCCACTGTGCTCCTACTGGCTCACAAACAAAAACACAACACAGAAATACCAGTTTGTTTTTTGAGGGTCTCCCTTTTGCCCTTAGAATGAAAGGGCGCCTAAGCTCTATTTTTAGGGCATTATGTTCTCCCAGTCTCTAACCCCTCATAATTTTACCTTTCCTAATATCATCACCCCACATTTGTCCATATCAGGAGGCTCTCGTTGACCTACACCACTTCTTTCCTCCCTCTACTGAAGCACCAAGGCCATCCTGGACAACAGCTGACTATTCACACCAGGGATCCTCGAACCTCGCACAGCCATAGCACACCAGTGATTTCCATTAGCATTAGCCCAAATTCAAGGCAAGTTCAGCTCAAAAGCCTGGGACCTGGGACCCAATGTGCTTTCCGTGCCAACAGAGAGATGCCTGCACCACTTAAAGCTCCTAAATACGTAGAGATTAAATATTTTTATTATAGCTGGTAAATATTTGTAGAGAGTAAATTCTTCTGCCCTCTCCTCCTTACAGGAAAGTACATGGTGAAGCCAAACTGACATGCTCTGAAAAGAGAAAAGAAGATCTGCCCAAAGCCCACCATGTCCAGAGGGCCGCACACTCACCTCCTGGTAGGGATGGGGATGCGCACGAAGGCTTTGTACCTCAGCAGCTCCCTGTGAAACTCCTGGAAGTGCTTGAACTTCCTTTTCACCTGCCAGATGAACTCTCCATGGGTCAGCTCGATGGTGTAAACATTGGGGCTCGGTACCTGCAGAGAATACCACCAGGAGGGATGCGGCTCTGAAATAATCATTTTCCTGCAGCTGCTTGTCTGAAGAGCCCTCATTCAATTTTACTTCAGGATCATTTTGTCTACTTATTTCTTGTTCTGCTTTATTAGGTTTTATAAACAGACACGTAATCTGTTAAGCATTTTTGGGGACACAGGCAATCCTGCATCCTCAGCCCAAGCGCATGCAAAATTAACCCACAACCAGCATTTTAATGTAGTTCTACAGCAACTAAATGAATTTTTTTTGAAGTTCTGACCTTTTTTGTGGAAGTAAATCGTTCCACTTCCAACACACGCACTCGAATAGGACATCCTGTGAGGTACGTCTGCGTGCCCGGCTCTTTGAAGCCACGGGTGTGATAGATGGCAGAGAAGGGAATGCACACTGGAAGGACCACAAACCCAGTTAGTACAGCAGCCTTATAACGATCAACGAGGACATGAATGCCGGCAGACAGCACTTATATAGCAGGGTTAATTCCACTAAAATACACCAGGTTTTATTTAAGAGGGTTTAAAGACAAGCTTTCACACAGGGGATTTGACTCGAAGAGCTCAAGTGCTAAGAGTAATGCCTCCTGGTTCCTAAACCAGGGTCTGCGGCAAGGCTGGGCTTGGTAAAACCGCTGTGGTTATAGCCCATCTGTCAACCGGTTATCAGTTATTAAATTCAGGCAGGACATGGGGTGAGAACATACAGGCATCAACTTACCAGTGCCTTTTGGGTCATTTAGCACCTCCGTGTCCACCTCCTCCCCTTCCCCATCAAAGTGAAGCTCTGTGGTGTCCAGGCTCTCGATGATGTTGCTCATGTCTGCAGCAATCTTCTTCAACGCGGATGCAGTTGCATGGCTTTCGGCTCTCAGGGACATCTCAGGGACCTGCACACTGGAGCCACAGGGGGCTGGGGAGGAAGAAGGAGCGGGGCTGTCACCATCCTCTCAGCAACAACTTAGGCACAGCAGGGTCAAGGGAAACCCCAAGCCGCATGCGGCCCCATCTTCCCTGGAGGCCCTTACCCACAATCTTCAACTATCCCCACCCTAAACACCCAGCCCTGCAGCTATAGGAAACCACTGTGGGAGCAGTGGAAAAGCACAGGTAGCTTCAGGCTACCAGAGAATATTTCCCCCAATACCAGTGACCTCAGGACTCATACACTCCAGTAGTATTTTAAAATGGAAAATACATAATATTTCACTTTCCAGCTACAAAAACCTGCCCAGGGTTGGTCATGGCTTCGCAGTACCCTCACATATTGATTTCAAAGAGAAAGCAAAGAAGCTTCTGCATCCACTCGCTTGATTATCTCAGCTAGCTCTGTAATAACAGTGACGCACCAGAAAAAGAACATTAATATAAAGAATTAATGCCCAGCCAAATCCTAGACTTAACTGACATGATGCCACGTTTCCCAGGTTAGGCTGCACGGAGGAAGCAGCTCACTCAAAAAATCGGTAGGCGTCTTTGTTAAGTGTTCTTCTTTGACTGAACTAGTGATACAAACTCCTGGCATTATTAAGATTTCCTCTCTTTCTCTGCATCTTAACCAGCCGCCCACGCTATCTGTGTGTCTCGTGCTGTCCCACGGCTCCATCCTCTCAGCAGGCTCAAAAGTCACAGCCATCAGGGCTTCTGTCCAGGGAGCAGAGCAGGGTCAGGGGCACCCTGATGCTGCAGAAAGCCAAGTTCCACCTCCTGGGCATCTCTGTTATAAAAAGTCCCTTCAATCTTTGGCCTGCTCTGGAATAAATGTCACAGCTCAACAGCTACCCTGCAAAAATGTGGACAGGACAAAGCAGCAACATTTTACAGAAACCATACAAGGATGCCCATTTATACTGATAGAAGCTCTTACATGACGTGAAAGAACGATTTAAAAAACTCAAAAAAGTAGAAGTGTGGCATTTCTAATATCAAACTCTGCAAAGAACACTGTGCAATTATTCTTGAGTGAGCTCCACAGAAAGAGCTGGGTATGCTGTAATTTGGAAATAATTTAACATTTTAATATTTCATATGTTTATCCGCTCTTGAGAGAACATTGTTTATTATCATTTCCTCTTGAAACAAGTTCATAATTTTATTGCCACATAAGGCTGATATCATATAAGCCCCAAAACATATTAAAATCCACTGTCTTCAGAAAAAAAAAGAATCTATTTTCACACAGACTTCAATCAAGAAAAAAATGGTTCAATCTCTTCTCTTGTGCCAAAATAAACACAGAATCAACAATTTCATCCTGGAAGCAAGGGCTCCAAGAGTCTTGGTGGTGCCACCACAGCACAAAAGGCTTTAGGACCAGACTAGGGGTTGGCTGGGCTTTCATATCACTTTGAGAGATCTACCTGAATAACTCAGACACAAACCTACACACGTATACTCCTGGGTGCCTCATTCAACTTGTCCAGGGAGGGGAAAAAGAAGGAATTGACACTGACCCTTGCAGACAGAGACATACTGAACCGCGGGATGACAAAGCCATTGATGTTACCCACTGCTCTGCCTAGTTTGTGCAGCCTCCTCGCCATGGGAATTCAGCATTAACACCGCTTCACATCTCCGCCACCACGGCTCGATGGTAAGCCAGCTCTCACCATCAAAAGCTTTACACGCACCTCTTCCTAACAACACACTGCAGGCTACTTTAATTACTCAGAAAGCATAAGGTACTTTTAAAATTTTCTTTTAGCAGTGAAGTCATCCTACCAGATATAGCCTGGTTCGGGATGCTTGAAATTTTCCCCTCGAAAGCAGCCACACATGAACAGCATTCCCAGGAGGGAAGCCACACCATCGGGCTTTCCCAAATAACCCCGAGGGGAGCCCAGAGCTGCCGCGCTCCACACTGACACCTACAGTAAACCCCTACTTTCTTTCCCACTTGGCACTCCATGCAAAGAATTTGTTTGGCCATCTCAAGCTGGATATAAAGCAGCATCTTATTTTGTGTTTCTTCTGTCTGTACTCACATTTAGAAATAAAACACAGGGTTGGGTTGTTTTAGTCTGAAGAGATGCTGTTGCTTCGTGGAAGCTTAAAACGCTTTCCAAAGAGGTTTGCATGGTGAAGGGGAACACAAGGCCAAACACACTTCATACATGCCATGCCAGCAGTCACACTTGAAGGAAACCAGCAGACAAATTCCATACCCCCAGGGCCGAAGGAAGAGCCTGTGGACAGGAGCCAACATGGAAAGGATGTGCATCCCTCCTCCTCCTCCCCTCCCTGCCGTGCCAGGTACGGCCAGGCTCCTCTTGCCACATTAACTGATGCAGTCAGTTAATGGATAAACAATTAACAAGTGTATGCAAACATTACTTGTGAAGGACCACAGCAGGGCTGTAGAACGCTAGAGATATAAATTATTTATTTTTTTTTCCCCTTTTTAAACTGTTTTCCACAGCTGGCACAGACAAGTCCAGGGATAAAGCAGAGTCCAAAACTCAGCTGGACCTGAGTCAGTCCCAGCAGCAAGATTCCCCCCTGTAAAGATTAGAGCCAATTTATGGGCTTGAGAAGGAAAATGTGACTTGCCTAAAGCCCTGCCAGAAACCCCCCAAACCTGGGCAGCAGCAGCGCTGGCCATCACAGCCAGAGGGCATAGGGCAAACCCAGCCCAGTCAGGAAGGGCAGCGGGAAAAATGAGACAAACCACATCCCTCTGAAACCTTCTGCAAATTGCTTTCTATGGCTCGGCTCGGTGAGAGTTATTTAACCTCTCGGCCAGAGTTTCCACGCGGACACCGCCTGCGTTCCCACAGGCGAGTGGAGGAATGCGCCCGGGTTAATCTGCAACAGGCTGGGTGTAAACACGTGCCAAGCGCCATCACCCGTGATTCAGGAGCTCAGCCGAAGGGCTGCATCAAGAAGGCCCTGTCTGTCCAGTGCCACTCGCTGCTTGTGCTAATGATGGACTGGAGAATGAGCTTGTAAAACTCGCTGATATTGTCAGCGTCGGAGGCTGCAGTTACGTCAAGGACAAAACTCAAGTGATACAGGCCCATTTCAGAAGGGGGGATAAATAACAGGATGTGACACCCCTACAATACAAATGTTGTATTTCAGTATTTGGAGAGGAAATAAGCAGCGGTTTGTTAAAAAAAAAAAAAAAATAAGACAAAAAAAGACAAAAAAGACAAAAAAAAAAAAGAAAAGAGGCAAAAAGACCAGGGTTTCGGTGGGTTAAGAGCTGGCAATTCAAAGGCAAAAACCATGCCAAGAAGCACAAACAGGGCTAGGGCCTGCAAGCCAAAAAGGAAGATAGGGCGCAGGAGATGGGAGGAGTTGGATCTAAAGCACTTGACCCGCAAGAACACAGTGTCAGGACACAGAGAAAGAAGAGACTTGGAAGAAACACAACAGCAGTCTGCGAGCCTGTAGGAGACTGTTGTGAGCAGGATGGACAAGAGACAATTGTTCTGAATTGCTCGTTTAAAACAGAGACTAGGGAGAAAAAACCCCTCTGACGGCAAAGGCACATGGGACTGGCCAAGCAGGGGTCTGCAGAGTCCCCAAGGCTGGAGGTCTGCAAGGGCAGGCTGCCCACATTGACCTTCCCAGAGCAGGGAAGAAGGAACAACCACCCTAGCTTGTTCCAGAGAACCCCAGCACCCACATACCCTGGTACAGGAGCTGACACAGGCCCCTGCGTGTTAACAGAGGAAAGGTGCTGCTCCAACTTTATCTGGCTCAAAGTCCATCTGAGCAAAAGCAGCAAGGAGGAAAATCCAATGCAAAAACTCAGTAGTAAAAGAAAACTTTGGAAAGAATGAACAAAAAAGGAGATGGTAAAAAACTGAAAGAGGGGGAGAACATAATAAACCCCCTCCCCAAACACTGCTGGCACCACCTTCGTCCAACCCATTTTTCAGATTATATCCTCTTCCAAGCACATCTTAAGCTCCCTGCCTCCCTTCACCAGGCTGTCCTTGCAGCACATGAGCCCCAAACTTCTCAAACTTGTAAAATACATACATTGGAAATAGCAACTGTGCCAAGAGTCAAGGTCTCAACTACCCCCAAAATGACTATAAAATTCAAGATTAACTATATCAATCCCTGGGCCATGGTGAATGCATTGCAAACCCCCAGCTCAATCCTGTAACATTGCAAGCCCAATATCCATTGTTGCTATTTGCCCTTTTGGTTATGTTTTAACCTTAAGTTATTGCTCTGGGAATCATATGACAGCCTCAGCTTTTGCTGAAGAAACTTTTTTTTTTTTACTTGTTGCATAAGGCAACAAAAGTACAGCTTTGAAAGCACGGAAACTGGAAGGCAGAAAAAGCGTATTTTAGTAAATATTCATGAACAGTTCTCTTTTGAAGACATTCAAGTCCTGATGTGAAAATGTATGCAGCTGGTAATAGCACAGGCTACCTAGAATTTGGTCAGCCCAAGTTTATTCATTTACATGTGTCGACAAGCTCAGATAATCACTGCTCCTTAATGAGGTTACGATGCTGATGAGCACAATGAAGAGCTGGGACACCAGAAAAGCCTTCATTTGGGACAGAGGGGAGGAGGGAAGAGAAAAATACATCCAGTACAAACATGAATTTCCTGGTAATGCCTCCCAGGGTTTGATATTCTACATCAACTCCCATCCCCACGGTGAGAAACACGATCATCCCTCAAAGTTATCCTCATTCCAGTTCTCATGACATCTCTCCCAGTACAGTGACCCTTTGATGAGGGCTGTGACAAGCGACCTCCGTTCCCATACTTGGTTTTGTCCCGCAGGCAGCACAAGTGGTGGGACCTACACGAGCCTCCCTGCTTATACAGAGCAAACCAGATGGGCTTGGGCTAAAACAAGGCATGAGATGGTTTTATTAAAAATAAAACCAAAACAACCACTTGCCCATGAATTCCCTCTCCCCCTGCTGCTGCCAGAAGCCTGGGTGCCGTACAGGCACTGAGAGCCCAGACGAGATGCCAAGGAAATCCTACGCACCATGCCCTCAACAGCTATTTGCCCTGCCTGGTGATGATCAATCTTTTCCATGTATATATTTCCTAATTCACTACATTTTAAACCTAAAATTAGCTTTGGACCACTCCTTCATGGAGGAATACCCTCAGCTGACAAGAGCCCTTTTTGAAGAGTTATTTGGATCCTCCATGAGAAGCTGGCCCTGTCACCACATCAGATTTACACCCTGGCACATCCTCCTTCCACAGCCCTTGGCAGGTGTCAGACCTCCACCAAGGAGCTGGGAAATGTCGTCCCCCAGGCTCAGAGTCCCCGGCAGCACCTGCAAAGAGGGTCTCGCCTTTCCAGCCCAGGAAAACCATGTACCCATACAAAGCAGAAAAGACATGAGCTGATTTTATTTTTCAGTAAACCCGCCCCTACCATTGTATCAAAATCCAAGGGATCCTGTAGGTAGCACGTTACATTCCTTAAGTATGAAATTAAAAGATGGGGGGGTTAAAAAATGCTCAGCAATGACTTAATCCTGCTCTCAAATTCAGTCCACGGAAGCCATTTAGCTAGATGAGCAAGCGGCCAGCATGGCACATGGAGACGCCTCCTGAAAATCTGCCCTTCTGGATGCTCATACTACAGGGACAGCGCAAAAGAATTAGGGTTTATTTTTTAAAACACATGAGACAACTCCTGAATAAGAACCAAAGCATTGCTCACACCCTGGAAAGATCTGGAACTGAAACACAAATCCAAATCAACAATATGCATCATGTTCAGACATCATCCTCACCTAATTTTCTGATCTCTGGCCCATTCCTGATAATACGAAAATATTTTCAAGCACTGTTTCCAAAACAATTATTCTCACAGAGTTCCTCCGTTTAATACTAATACCTCTAAAAGCAGGAACCCATTAACATTTCTCACTCTTGCAACGGCAGCACAGAGCTCCTTTATCGATTGCCACTGTCCTTTCCACGTGAGGCTTCCTGCCAAGCCACCAGCCTGCCCGGGGCAAAAGCCAAGTCATGAGAATCCACACAGCCTGTTTGCAACAAGGGGTGAGACGCTCAAGACTGGGATAGCCTGGAAATAACAGGCAAATCTCAGGAAGTCCTTGTCAGGCTGGGGCAGAGCCACTTCTGCGCCTGGACTGGGTTCTCCGGTCCACCCCACAGTGTTTGGGCTGGAGAAAAAGTCAACAGCAAAAGCAGGCGGGTCAAGGGAAGCGATGAGGTAAGGCATTGGTCACCGCGGCGGGCAGCGCTGTCATTACACAGTGACTAACGCGCTGCTGGAGTCAGAAAACCCCTCTGTGCTGTTTTCCCCCACACCCAGGATCGGCCTGAGCGTCAGGCGCTTCCCAAGGACTCCTTTTATTTTCTATATAGAACAGTAAAAAGGAAAAGCTTCCACGGAGGAGCAGCAGCTGCTGAGCTCACCTCGGTGTGCTGGTAGCTCTGGCTCCCGCTGCTGCTGGCACTGGGCTCCCGCTGCCCCTTGCCCAGCAGCATCCGCGGAGCACAGCCACACTCCCCAGGCTGCCACGGGAAGCTGATCATTAGGTAATTTATCAGTGATTAATGCCAGCCCTTCACATACTTATTCATCACCATGCTTTGGATTCCTCGGGGATGGATGCAAGTGTTTAAACAGAGCACTCGCCACTCATGCTGTGCTCAATCCCAGGATCACCATGAACCCTCCACTCTTTTAGCAGGGCCTGTTGTGACAGTACCAGGGTGATGGTTTTCAACTGTAAGAGGGGAGATTTAGAGAGAAGGAAGGATTTTTTTACAATGAGGGTGGTGAGACACTTAACCAGGTTGCCCAAAGAGGTGGTCGATGCCGCATCTCTGGGAACATTCTAGGTGAGGTCGGCTGGGGCTCTGAGGAAACTGCGCTAGTTGCAGATGTCCCTGCTCACTGCAGATGGGTTGGAGTAGATGACCTTTAAATGTCCCGTCCAATTCAAATCACATTCTATGGCTTTCTGATGTGGTCACAGC